>SDVV010032579.1:0-11407 GCA_016164225.1 Gammarus roeselii
TATGAGTCGGATCAATTAAATATTGACAAGTGTTGAAATTACCAGTTATCCCAGAATAGCTAGAACAAGAATCAAAAGAGGGGAGTTAACAATCATATATGAATGAAGGAAAAAGGAAGTCAGGTTTGGGTAACTAATGTCGATGGGTTACACTCGTATGTAACAAAGTTCGAGGGAAATAAAAAAGCAATTCTCGAAATCCGAGTGGAAAATCATCATTACTGTAGTAAAACTGAGGTAGTGGGAAACGGATTTAACCTAAGAACCAAAGAAAATCTGGAAAGAATGCAACAATTCCTCATTGATGTGGAACAGAATGACATTGAATTTGAGAAGCTTCGAATATATAAGGTTCAAGATGAAGAAAAACTACATTTGTGGACTCAAGGGCACGGAACAGCCTTCGGTATTCTCAACAAAGATATTCTGGATTATATGATAGACTTGAAAGGCAACTGAAACATCGTGATGGTGGGTGCGGATGACTATACGTGCCCTGCTGTGATTGAAAAAAAAACAGTTAGATGTCAATGATGATGTCAGCAAGATGTGTAATTAATATCAATAAATATTAATAGAAGTATGTAAATCCTAAATCAATTAGTTATAATATCCTAAAATTCAAAGGTTAGGCGATGATTGCATACATTGTGTCAGACGGAGGTAAAAGGATATTTTTCAAGGGGTTCAACGCTACCCATAAACCTATCTCGGGGTAAATGCTCCATATGTGTGACAGCATGGTGAGATATAAATCTAAGTCCGATCAGATCATACGCAGTCAACATTGGGATTCTGTTGTGGAAGGATGGGGTATAGCTTGAGTCGTCGTTTGCTCGAAAGTAATGAGGTTATGAAAGTCTGTAACTTTGCCTGAAAGAAATAAAATTGAATAAACGTAAATCCACGAGTAATGTGTGGAGACAATTTGAAACGTAGTCATCGTGAAGAGTATGAAAATTATAGGAAAAAAAGGCAAATCAACTGTGCAAGGCGTCAAAGGATGAAGTGCCAGGAGATATTGAAGTAAATGCGGTAGACCATGTATGAGTTGAAGTGTCCGTTTGTATGATGATGGAAACAATTATGAATTACTAGTAACATTCAATCCATCTAAGATTTAAAATCTATCCTCTCTGTTATCATATATGAGTCAAGATTGACCACGAAGTAGGAATAATTAGGTGCAAGTTTAAAAAAAACTGCTTGGAGGGGGTTCATATTTATATAGCAATGACTGAAAACCTTACATAAGGTTAGGTTAGGATGGGTTACGTTTGGTATTCTGTCCTCTCTGGTTACATATATGAGTCGAAATTGACCGCGAAATATAAATAGTTAGGTGTGAGTTTAATAAAAACCGTGTGGAGGGGTTTCATATGCATATAACAATGTCTGAAAACCGTATATAAGGTTAGATTAGGTACCATACATAAGGTCAAGTTAGGTTAGGTTAGGTTTTTGATGGGTTTGAATAACATGTGTAAGTGATTTAGAATTGTTTCAAACCAAAAATCAAGAATCATATGAAAATAATGCTCTATCATTCAAACATTAATGAAATTATATTGGAAACAGATGAAATTTAGCGAGATCAAAATTGAAATTGCGTATCAAAGTGATGAGGATATATCAATATGTAGAGTGAAGTGGAGATATATGTTATGCATTGTATATATCAATGACTGAATACCGTACATAAGTTAGTTTAGGTTAGGTTAGGTTCATGATGATTTACTAGATCAAACTGCATAGGATTCATCAAAATATAGAGACATGTGGAGATATTTGTTATGCATTAATCCTAAACACGTAAAAAATTATCTTATGTAAGCATGAAAAGTCAAAGGATTAATCAAAATGTGGAGATTTGTGGAGATATTTGTTAGGCTCCAATCCTGTAAAACTGAAAAATTATATGTAAGCATGAAAAGTCGATTGAAAAATACGTAAATTTATTGGAAACAATAGGTTAAGCTCGGTTGGGATGAATAGATCTTTTAACATAACATACCGTGAAGCTGATCCATATTAATTTTTTTGCAACAAAAGCAAGGGATGTTGTTCTATAGGTTAGGTTAGGTTAGGTTCCCTAGGAATTAATGCATCTGGCAGTAAATGGTAACCCTTTTGCACAAAAATGTGTGCAAATGCCTATATGTTGCCCTAATACATGTGCAAATGCAGTGACGCTAACGATCCTGTAAGTATAAATTTCGCTAATTATGTTCCTTAGACAGGTTTTATATCCTAGACATTGTTGACTGCGGACCTTACATTACAGGGCTGTAGTAAGGATGTCAGCGTGTTTCTATTCAATATTTGTTATAATAGACGAAAATGGTAGAAGCAACACATCCAACACTACAAAAAAATCTTATTTTAACAGTAAAACCGTACATAAAACTTGCTAACGCTTTAACACATGTAACCATCACTGACGTATGCGGGAAGCTTACATAAAAGTTTTAAAATCTACAGTCTACTAACGAGCGATGACCTAACATTACTTGAAACTGGTCGATATTACTGGACTTGTAACAAGCGAAGTGAAAAAAATATATATATATGTAGGCACACAATATGCTAAAGATTGCAAAAATTACTGAGTAAAGTAGATAGATTTGATATGAATAAAGCTTAAATCAAAGAAGAAAAAGTACCTAACATCAGTATGAAAACGGTGAAAAAAAAATCCAATTAGAATAGGTTATGATGAGTTAGGTTTACAGGGATTATCACAAACCACTAGAGAAAAATGCTACAATGGATATTGTGGATGCTCAAAATCAGACAGATATTCTGAATTGGGATGCACTCTCATAACTAAGCCTGAATTAATCAATAACTTCTGAGTGTATAAACTGCAAACGTCTTACAAACATTTATACAAGTAAAACCTGCGGGAATAAGCATCTAGTAAATACATGCGAGTGAATAAAATAATTGAGATGTACATTAAATTATTGAAGAATTTTAACACTAACTCTCTACACAAAACCGATAGATCAGCTCTCCAAGACGAAATGGAACCGTAGTCGAGAAGTGAAACATATCAATATTTTGGATCATTACATCCAATTAAGCGAATTCTATACCCAACATTCAATCAGAATAGGCGAATTTATGCCTGATTTAGATATATTCCTCTGATAACCAATCAAAACATAAAACAACAACTATAAAGTAGCTAAATAAGATTCTCTACTCACCCTCACCGTCAATGATTGATTATTATATACGGTGTATCCTACCACACCCAGATGATAAATCCAACTCCAATATTCTACGTGATCTGGTTTTTGACTAAGATCATATACTAACATATAAGTCATACCAAAATAAAACTGACATTTAACACTGAGATAATGCGAATAAGGATATTTTTACTACGATACTTGTTCAAATCTATAACAAATTCCTCGACCTAACTTATGCCATGCCTCTAGCAGGACAAAATCCAAGCTGTTGTCGTTGTGTTCGTTGTTCGTTGTGTCGTAACAACGAACTCTATAATGTTCTACTAGGTCAGTTCTCAGAAATTTACCACTGATATATAACAAATTTAGAGGTAACATCCAGATACGATACAATACTTCGGACGTGCCATGCATCTGTTTAGTCCACCATCTGAGAACAACATCGAGCAAAGTCACATCCTGGATATAACCAAGAATTTTTACACAGGTACAAAGGTCAAGAATATGGCTGACATGAGTCTCAAAGAGTGTGGCTATAAAAAGCTGGGCTTCTGTTCACTGATGACTCAAGTAAATCCCTACAACGAATTGCAATTTGTCGGATAACCTCTCTAACAAGCCCATGGAACTTAAGACCGATGTCCACAAGAACTATCAAAATGACGTTGAACTTGGACGAAGTCCAAATGATCGCCAATGCGTGTAAACCACCTCCACACAAGGACCCCACCATCCAGTAAATCGTCTTCTAAAACGGTTAAACTATACGCTTGCCAGGGTTCAAATACGAAATTCCACACACATGCAGTACAGACTTACACTTCTTAAACATACATTCATATGAATATCGTGGAAAAAACTTACTTCAACAACAATGACTATAAAAAATAGATAAATAAGATACTCAACTCTGCTATAATTCACATTATAATTGTAATAGACCAAGGGTATCATTCACAGTAAATCGGTCTACTTACACAAATAGGCATAAGCAGAACGAGATAATGGCCTAGGGGACTCTCAAACTCCTCCTCAATATTGAAGAATGGTCCTACAATAAACATACAATAACCTAACAGCATGACCGAGTGGGATCTTCTATATCTATAACAAGCACGTCAAACATTATACCAGGATAAAAGAAGATATATAAAACACTAAAAATATACAGCTTGTAACTAAATTATGTATGAAATAATGTTCTACATTGTAGATAAACTCGTAATATGTCCTAATTTTTATAATATTTTATAAAAATACCCAATACATTGCATCTAAGATGAAAATTCAACAGAGAACATACAAAACTGAACGAAAATTCACTAAAACGCTCGAGTCATAACGAAGGGAGAAGAATAATTCTCTCCCATACCCATACATACATTTAAAACCGTGATGAACGAAAAAAAACTAGCATGTAACCAAACAAACAACTAATTTGAGTATGATACCTAGACAGGCGAGCAACATAACTGAAACCTATAGTATATGATGTGGAATACTTTTACGCAAATACGGTATAGTACATACAAAACTCGGATGAAATTAACCTCAACTCAGACCAAAACAGGGTCAAATTAACAAATCTTTAACTAAAGTAACCACGGCTTTATCGTAAAAGAATGCCATATATACATATAAAATACCACAATGATGCAATAACCTACCAATTATGCATGAAATAGTATGTTATATGGAAGATGCAAACCTAAAATATCCTAAAAATCCTATAACTGTATGAAATAACTATTCATAATTCCAGGAAACAACAAAAATCAACATAAATCAACCGATCATTACTATGTATACATAACACAATTTAATAACTTACAATAAATCCATATCGTTCATGTATTCTCGTTATTGCAATACCGCGTCAATGAAACCCCGATATATCTGGTTAAAAACCTGGATATTGCAATATGGGGTAGATCGATTTTCGACCGTAGCTGCTGCATCAACCCAAAATACAAACATTAACTCGCCAATAACCAGACTAATAAACCATACTATTCCAATAGATATTATATGCATATGAAATAAGTTGATGGAAAACACAAAACATTGCCTAAAATTCAATATCAAATTGATACCAAACATCTCACCACTTAAAAATGAGTCATATATACTCCTGTGATATTTTCCTATGCAGGAATGTATCAGTCACCTATTTATTTTACGGATTTCTCTATGACCGATAACAGAAGAAAACGATAGAAGGATTTACTGTTGGAGTAACTAAACAGAGCGAAGAGTACTGATGAAAACAATTGCAGAAAATACTAATAAACTAATTGAATCTATGCCACATGTAAATTGATCAATATCGAACGACGTAGAAATGATACCAAGGTTGAAAAATCCATCATGAACGTATCCGGAAATCAAGATTCGTGCAAGGAAAATATGTGTGGTGTATTAACCTTCAATACAGCTTGTAAACTGTTATGTAACTGTTATTATTAATAAAAATTATCTTATAATTGTATAAAGTCTTTACCCCAAAAAAACATTCAGAGGATCCAGCATTGAAAATGCATATATGCAACATGACACGCAACGAAGTTGCAATACAATATACCCAAGCATTGAAATGCTAATACCCTTATGTAAATTCATTACATAATTACTCTACTAGTGGGAGGGTAGCGGGCGAGAGTCGCAGAGCTGCTGTCATAATCCAGAACCTGAGGGACCCGCGCTGCGTGGTAAGTCAATCCGCAGTTAAATCTTTGCATTTAGTGGCGTGGTTGGTATAATCATCGTGGTAAGCGCAGCGTAGTTAGGTTCTCGTATTTAAGTTGCGTCTTTCACGCTCAAGTTATAAGCGTTCGTTGTTCGACTTTGTGTAATTGAATGCTCCGTAAAGAAAAATCGTGTTGTGGTACTTTTTAGTTAAACGCTTCTAAATAAGACGACTCGAAGTTAGAATCTGCTAAATCCGAAATTTCAAAGTTTGCTACTCTGAAATTGATCACTTCTCAGTTAAGTCCTCCTTAGGTTAGATATATGTATGTCAGACAATTCTCGCAATGTATCTTCGCCCACTCTTCGTTTTATTTTTTCTCGACTGACTGCCGCTCAACCAAACAGCTGGGTCTACACTATCCTTGAACGAAGTGAAATCATTCCCTTTTCACCGCAAACGTCATGCTGAATAGCGCAATCGTGCAGAGTCCATAACATTCCAATTTTTCACTCCACACACTCGTTGTTGAGTATAACTAATATATGTGTTAATATTTGTGTTATTTGAAAACATGCCCAATGTGCATATGATGTTTAAATTTGCAGCTGTGCGAAGGAAGCCGTATGCGAAGCTTGTTTAAACTTGAATCAATTGCCACTGGCGTACCTCTCATGGGACTTCTATGACGGTTTATTTGGGGTGAGTGAGAATCTGTTGAAAGCAGTTCAGAGTTTTTATGTTGACAGCAGCATGTGTCTGAGTTGGGAGTGGGGTGAGTGATTATTTTACAGTGAAAGTGAGTTTGAGACAAGTTTCGTTATGTTTTCCTAACTGTTCAATCTCTACATGGATGGAGTGGCCATGGAAGGTGAATGCTAGTGTATTGGGTCGTAGCGTGGAGCTGTTGGAAACGAATGGGCGGAGTTAGGAGTTGAACCAGTTACTGTTTGCGGACGATACGGCACTGGTGGTGGATCCGAGAAGCTATGTATGCTAGTAACTGAATTTGGTAGAGTGTGTGAGAGGAGAAGGCTCCGAGTGAAGCTTCCTCTAGGAATGTTGATGCGAGCAGAATTAGTGTTCTCCTAAATGAAGAGTTATTGGATGAAATATGGTGTTCTATGTATCAGGGCTCCCATGTGGAGAAGACTGAATTATTTGTAACTGACGTGAAGTCGGGAGTGAAGGAAAAGTGTGAAGTGTTGGCTGCACTGAAGAGTGTAATGAGCTGCAGGAAGTGGGTATGAAAGCAAAAGGGATGACCGGAATGAGGGTGTAGTTGTCCCAACTGTGCTCTATGGGGCTGAGACTTGATGGAGGGGGGGGGGGGTGAGAGCAAAAGACAGAAGAAGGTTGAATGTCTTCGAACTAAAATGTCTGAGGAGTATGGTTGGTGGGACGCTGAGAGACAGGATCAATAGCTACGTGGTGCGAGATAGAACAGGTGTGGTGAAGGGCAGCAGTGATTCACGTATTTTGAGATGGTTTGGGCACATGGCGGGGATGGATGAAGGGAGATTGGTGAAAAGGGTGTTGATGGCTGGGGCGAGTGGATGTAGGCCTAGAGGGGGACCGAGGTTTCTGTGAATGGATGGTGTGAAGCAGCCGTTAGGAAGGAGAAACTTGAGTGTGGAGGTAGCGAGACAGCGTGCAATGAATAAGCGTGAGTGGAGAATAAATGTGAATGGATGACTGTTAACTCTGCCCTGATATACTTTCCAACTTTTGGCATTCCGTTCAAAGCAGGGATGGTCGTGGGTGGAGGGCGTCCGGTCATCATGACGCGGCAGGTGTAAACACTGTCGGACCCTGCTGCCGACACTGACCTCGGACCGCGCTCATGACCCGGAGAATGTGAGGAGGGGTCTCCCAGGCGGACCTTTTAGCAGTGTATGAGAGGTGCACCTCGCCGGCGGCCTTCCCTCTATCTGGTGGATTCGGCCTAGTGTCTGTATCTCTACTGTAATTCGAATTACTGTTGCCTGCTCTACCTGCCCGGTTACAGAGAGAGCCAATTCTGATTTGAAAGGGAGAAGCTTCATGATTTCTAAAATTGACGCCGCCTCATATGGAAGAGGTAGCCTAATATTAACCATGACATGTTGTATAACATCTCCAATGATCGGATTGGGGATTTCGTCAATCGCAACGTTCGTAAAAAAGCATTGAAAAAGTTTGGCAATAAAAGGACGTCCAAAATAATTACAATTCCATTCCAAACATTTCGTATGTTCTATGTCAAAATTGTGGGTGGAAAGGCCTCTGCTAAACAAGCTGCAAACTTTTATTGATCGTTGTTCGTTTACATAAAACTGAACCAACCATCATTCAAGTAGAAACACATTCCCCCTTCTGAGCTGCTGTCATTGTCATTTTCGATTGGCGAATTTTGTTACAGTTCGGCGTTGCCTTCAAAAATGCGAAAGTAGTTCAATCAATCCGCTAACAAAGCTGATTTTGTCTGAGCTTTGTTTCTTAGCGAGATTTTTTATTTTAATAGATTATCGCGTCATTCAAACTGTCTCATAGTGACGATTCGGTGTTGATATCGCCGATCCGAGATCCGCACGTTCATTTCTGAGAATATTATTTTACTCAATAAAATAGGTTGGCATTCTTACGAGAAGCTAAAAATGACTGACCTAACCGAATCTATATGGAAATATCATAAAGGGGGATTGGACCTGAAGATTTTCACCCCCATGGAACAGCCTGTCCAAAAGAGTATTTGTCACGAATAACGTTTCACCGGCTTATGTATGACGCTACAAAAGAATTTATCCGCCGATGATCTTCCACAGTTACTTTTCTTATCCGTACCTAACTGAAAAAAGACCTCACCAGTGTCCACCTAAATAAAAGAGGGCACCATCATTCCTGACCTACCAAGAATAATTAGATTGATGTTGTTGCTTTTTATAATGTGAAGTAACGTTGAGATTGGTAAAGATTTACAAGTTGATGCGCATATACTTTTAGGTCTATTAGGCTTGTTAAATCTAATTCTAGTGAGCGCGAGAACACCTTGAAGGCTTGTTGCGCGCTAGACCAGTGCATCCTTCCTGGCGCAGCGTGCGTGTATCGCACGTCAATACAGAATTAATATTTCCTGCACCCTGACAAATTGTTGTAAGTTTAGTTTGTTTGGGCCTTATGAGACAAATTGAACGGTGTTCTTAGTTGATGTTATCTGTGGCGTGCCATCATGCTTATCTACACACAAATCCACTGAAATCCATTCCCCTCCCCCTAAACTCGAACTGATTGCCCATTTATTAGTTGAGTAGACGACTTGCAGGGATGGCAAGCGTCTGTAGCTAGTGACTAGACAGGTAGCAGACGGAGGTGCAGAGGTGAAGCCATGATTCTCAACCTGACTGCCGACCGGTTGAGAATCATGACTTCTTTCGTAGTTAGACGTTTCGGTATTAGATATTGTTATTTTGTGGATATTTAGGCATAGGTTTCATGGAATAACACTGCATAGGTATGCATTTCGTATCTAGATACTTCCATGTAAGATGTATCGCTCACACTAATATAGAAACTTTCGTTGTTAGACTATTTGCAGCTGAAAGCTTTGTGAAGACAATTCAAATTATGATGTCTTGGAGTTGAACCTTGCTTCGTAATAGTAAACTTCAGAATGCTATGCTTCAAAATCTTTCACTTTGAAATTAATCAGTTCGTAACTTAATGCTTCATATCGTGGATATGTACACGTTAGAAGCTTCTCTCTACCTTAATTCCCCAACCCTCTCCCCCTCCTCTTATTGACTTGCTTACCGCTGAACCATCATCTGGGTCTACGATATCCTTGAACAAAGTATAATAATTTACTCTTCGTCACAGGTATCATACTGAATAACGCAGTCCCACAGGGCCCGGGTGAGTAATTTTTTTTTTCAGTTCCACGGCGTTGAGTTGATACTCGAATATACTGTAAAATAAGAGCGTAACCTAGAAACATTGATTCCTGAGCTGCCGGCTAAAGGAGATGAGTGTTCCTGAGGTGCTGGCACTAAAATGTTGCGGTGCCAAAATGTCACATCCAGACAAAATCGGATTTGGCAATTCGATTTATAGTCAAGGTTGTAACTCACTGTTTATGAATATTCATGCTGTAATTTTTTTATTGTGGCTGCTATGAGGAAACATGCACAATGTGCCAATAATGTTCAAGGCGTATATCCATGCGACTGTACCAGGTGCAAGGCTATGCAAGGAATAACAACTCTTCCCAATGAACTAGAGTTACGCAATAGATAAAGCAGGTGACAGCCATCAAAAGATAAAGGATGCCAAAACGAAATAAAAAGTATTCCTGAGATGCCTAGTGGTAAGAATAATAATATTGGTCTCTGTGTGACATAGTGGTGACGTCACAGTGTTGCATTCTACGTGAACACTCTTCGGTCACGAGTCTTTTACCATTAGCTGAATCTTGAGTTTATTTTTTTGTATGTTTAGCGTGGATTAATAATCATATTTCATTTGGAATGGTCACACGTGGCAGAAACTGTTTCACCAATTCCAACATCTGATAAACTGCGAACTAGAAGCAGTTACCGAAACTGCTAAGGCAACCATATATCAGGTGAAAATACTTCAAGTGCACTTTATCTGAACTGGAAAAGATGACACATAGACCGACTATCGCATCAAATCAATTGAAAATTCAGTCAAAGTAAGCGAGGCAATGTGCTCAACTGCCGCAAATAAGAGGCATCGCACGTTGAACCACTGTCAAAGCATCGCTCGTTGGGCCACTGTACCACCGCAAAGCAACCGACACGCGTCTCAAAATTGAGGGTTTGCCGGATGAAATGGACTCTCAGAATTCAGTTGGAATCGTTGTGGGGGAGAGCTGAACTGAATATACTCAGTGAGCCAGATTTGATAACTGTCATTGTGGGGAGAGCTGAACTGAATATACTCAGTGAGCCAGATTTGATAATTGACGAGATTGAAGGCATAGTCGAAAAAATAAAAAATAAAATTTTCAAAGCAATTTTAAGTCGGATCAAACAATCTCACACGAACATCCACGCCCCTGGTATCCTACCCCATCCGAACCAATGTCGATACAAGTTGAGCAAACTTATCTGTCTCAACAATCGCCTAGCAGGTTTTTGTGAAGATCAACAAATCCCCTTCTCTGATCATTAGGAAACGATGATCGGCCTATAGTACTCCGACTTCGCTAGAAACACGAACAAGGATCGCTTTACCACGCATGGATTTGATACCCTCAAGAACAACCCCGAGAACGTCGGCACCGGTCTCGTCGATGAAAAGAAATCAAAAACCATCTCGATTTGCAACACAAAACTCGCCAAGGATGCCCGAAGGAATGACATAACAACCTCCAACTGTGCCAGCACTAGATAGACAACCAATACAAGAGCCCATCAATACCTAACAGCAGGTCTTGGCCAAAGAGTTCCTGACATAAATTCTATCCGAGTTAGGGGCAGTAGTCACTGCCCCTCTTGTACGATAATTCGTTTAGATATAT
>SDVV010032580.1:0-11406 GCA_016164225.1 Gammarus roeselii
TGACAGCCTGTTGGGGCGGGACTAACAGTATAGGAGGCATTATATGGCAAACGGGCCTGGCAATCTGCGTTCGATTGTTCGGGACAGCCTGTTGGGGCTTGAATGTTAGTTTAGGAGGCCTTACATGGCACACGGGCCTGACATTCTGCGTTCGACTGTTCGGACAGCCTGTTGGGGCGGGGATGTCAGTACAAGAGGCATTAAATGGCACACGGGCCTGGCAATCTGCGTTCGACTGTTCGAGACAGCTTGTTGGGGCGGGAATGTCAGTATAAGAGGCATCATATGGCACACAGGCCTGGCAATCTGCGTTCGATTTTTCGGGACAGCCTGCTGGGGCGGGACTGTTAGTAAAGGAGGCCTCATATGGCACACGGGCTTGGCAATCTGCGTTTGACTTTTCGGACAGCCTGTTGTGGCGGGAATGTCAGTATAGGAGGCCTTAGGTGGCACACGGGTCTGGCAATCTGCGTTCGCATGCTCCTGACAGCCTGTTGTGTCGGGACTGGCAGTTTCGGAGGTATTAAATGGCACACGGGCCTGGCAATCTGCGTTAGACTGTTCGGGACAACTGTTGGGGCGGGGCTGCCAGTATAGGAGACTTTATATGGCAAACCGGCCTGGCAATTTGCGTTCGACTGTTCGAGACTACCGGTTGGGAGGGTAATGTCGGTACAGGAGGCATTATACGGCACACGGGCCAGGCAATCTGAGTTCGACTGTTCGGGAAAGCCTGTTGGGGCGAGAATATCAGCATAGGAGGCAGTATATGGCACACGGGCCTGGCAATCTGCGTTCGACTGTTCGGGACAGCCTGTTGGGGCGGGAGTGTCAGTCTAGGAGGCATTAAATGGCACACGGGCCTGGCATTCTGCGTTCGACTGTTCGGACAGCCTGTTGGGGCAGGGATGTCAGTACAAGAGGCATTACATAGCACACAAGCCTGGCAATCTGCGTTCGAATGTTTAGGACAGCATTTTGAGGCGGAATGTCAGAAAAGGAGACATCATTTGGCAGAAGAGCCAGGCAATCTGCATTCGACTGTTCGAGACAGCCGGTTGGGAGAAGATTGTCAGTATAGGCGGCATTATATGGCACACGTTCCTGGCAATCTGCGTTTGACTGTTCGGGACGGCCTGCTGGAGCGGGAATGTCAGTATAGGAGACATTATATGGCACACGGGCCTGGCAATCTGCGTTCGATTATTCGGGACATTCTGTTGGGGCGGGAATGTCAGTATAGGAGGCCTTACATGGCACACTGGCCTGGCAATCTGCGATCGACTGTTTGCGACAGCCTGTTGGGACGGGAATGTCAGTATAGGAGGCATTATATGGCACACGGGCCTAGCAATCTGCGTTCGACTGTTTGAACAGCCTGTTGGGGCGGGAATGTCAGAATAGGAGACTTTATATGGCAAACGGGCCTAGCAATCTGCTTTCGATTGTTCGAGACAGCTTGTTGGGGCGGGAATGTCAGTATAGAAGGCATTATATGGCGTTCGGGCATGGCAATCTGCGTTCGACTGTTCGGGACAGCCTGTTGGGTTGGGACTGTCATTATAGGAGGCATTATATGGCACGCGGGCCTGGCAATCTGCGTTCGACTGTTCGGGACAGCCTGCTGGGGCGGGATTGTCAGTATAGGAGGCATTATATGGCACAAGAGCCTGGCAATTTGCGTTCGACTGTTCGGGACAGCCTGTTGGGGCGATAATGTCAGTATAGGCGGAATTATATTGCACACGGGCCTGGAAATCTGCGTTCGACTGTTCGAGACAGCCTGTTGGGGCGGGAATATCTGTATAGAAGGCATTATATGGCACACGGGCCTGGCAAACTGCGTTCGATTGATCGGGACAGCCTGTTGGGGAGGGAATGTCAGTAGAGGAGGCAATATATTTCACACGGGCTTGGCAATCTGCATTCGACTATTCATGACAGCCTGTTGATGCGGGACTAACAGTATAGGAGGCATTATATGGCACACGGGCTTGGCAAACTGCGTTCGATTGTTCGGGACAGCCTGTTGGGGTGGGAATGTCATCATCGGAGGCATTACATGGCACACAGGCCTGGCAAACTGCGTTCGATTGTTCGGAACAGCCTGTTGGGGCGGGAATGTCAGTATAGAAGGCATTATATGGCACAAGGGCCTGGCAATCTGCGTTCGACTGTTTGGGACAGCCTGTTGGGGCGGGACTGTTAGTATATGAGACTCTATATGGCAAACGGGCCTGGCAATCTGCGTTCGACTGTTCGAGACAGCCGGTTGGGAGAGGAATGTCAATATAGGAGGCATTATATGGCAGACGGGCCTGGCAATCTGCGTTCGACTGTTCGGGACAGCCTGTTGGGGCGGCACTGTCATTAGAGGAGGTATTTTATGGCACACGGGCCTGACAATCTGCTTTCGACTGTTCGGGAAAGCCTGTTGGGGCGAGTATTTCAGTATAAGAGGCTTTATATGGCACACGGGCCTGGCGATTTGCGCTCGACTGTTCGGGACAGCCTGTTGGGCGGAAATGTCAGTATAGGTGGCATTATATGGCACACGTACCTGGCAATCTGCGTTTGACTGTAGGGACAGCCTGTTGGGGCGGGAATGTTAGAATAGGAGGCATTATATGGCACCCGGGCCCAGCAATATGCGTTCGACTGTTCGGGACAACCTGTCGGGCAGGGACTGCCAGTGTTGGAGGCATTATATGGCACACGGGCAAGGCAATCTGCGTTCGATTGTTCGGGACAGCCTGTTGGGGCGTGAATGTCAGTATAGGAGGCCTTACATGGCAGACGGGCCTGGCAATCATCTGCGTTCAACTGTTCGGGACAGCCTGTTGGAGCAGTACTGTCAGAATAGGAGACTTCATATAGTAAACAGGCCTGGCAATCTGCGTTTGACTGTTCGGGACAGCCTGTCGGGGCGAGACTGTCATCAAAGCAGGCTTTATATGGCAAACGGTCCTGGCAATCTGCGTCCGACTGTTCGGGGCAGCCTGTTGGGGCGGGACTGCCAGTATAGGAGACTTTATATGGCAAACAGGCCTGGCAATCTGCGTTCGACTGTTCGAGACAACCGGTTGGGAGGGTAATGTCGGTACAGGAGGCATTATACGGCACACGGGCCATGCAATCTGCGTTCGACTGTTCGGGAAAGCCTGTTGGGGCGAGAATATCAGCATAGGAGGCATTATATGGCACACGGGCCTGGCGATCTGCGCTCGACTGTTCGTGACAGCCTGTTGGGGCGGGAATGTCAGTCTAGAAGGCATTATATGGCACACGGGCCTGGCAATCTGTGTTTGACTGTTCGGGACAGCCTGTTGGGGCGGGAATGTCAGTCTAGGAGGCATTATATGGCACACGGGCTTGGCATTCTGCGTTCGACTGTTAGGACAGCCTGTTGGGGCGGGGATGTCAGGACAAGAGGCATTACATGGCACACGGGCCTGGCAATCTGCGTTCGACTGTTCGAGACAGCTTGTTGGGGCGGGAATGTCAGTATAAGAGGCATCATATGGCACACGGACCTGGCAATCTGCGTTAGACTGTTCGGGACTGCTTGCTGGGGCGGGAAAGTCAGTATAGGAGGCATTATATGGCCCACGGGCCTGGCAATCTGCGTTTGACTTTCCGGGACATCCTGCTGGGGCGGGACTGTCAGTAAAGGAGGCCTCATATGGCACACGGGCCTGGCAATCTGCGTTTGACTGTTCGGACAGTCTGTTGTGGCGGGAATGTCAGTTTCGGAAGTATTAAATGGCACACGGGCCTGTCAATCTGCGTTCGACTGCTCGGGTCTGCCGGTTGGGAAGGGAATGTCAGTATAGGAGACATTATATGGCACACGGGCCTGACAATCATCGTTCGACTTTTTGGGACAGCCTGCTGGGGCGGCAATGTCAGTATATGGGGCATTATATGGCACAGGGGCCTAACAATCAGTGTTCGACTGTTCGAGACAACCTGTTGGGCCGGGACTGCCAGTGTTGGTGGCATTATATGGCACACGGGCCTGAAAATTCGCGTTCGATTGTTCGGGACAGCCTGTTGGGGCATGAATGTCAGTATAGGGGGCCTTACATTGCAGACGGGCCTGGCAATCTGCGTTCAACTGTTCGGGAAGGTCTGTTGGAGCGGGACTGTAGGAATAGGAGACTTTATATGGCAAACGGGCAAGGCAATCTGCGTTCGACTGTTCGAGGCAGCCGGTTGGGAGGGTAATGTCGGTCCAGCAGGGGAAAAATACGGCACACGGGCCAGGCAATCTGCTTTCGACTTTTCGGGAAAGCCTGTTGAGGCGAGAAAATCAGCATAGGAGGCCTTTTATGGCACACTGTCCCGAAAATCTGCGTTCGACTGTTCAGGACAGCCTGTTGTGTCGGGAATGTCTGTTTCGGAGGCATTATATGGCACACGAGCCTGACAATCTGCGTTCGACTGTTCGAACAGCCTGTTGGGGCGGGAATGTCAGTATAAGAGGCATTATATGGCACACAGCCTGACAATCTGCGTTCGACTTTTTGAGTTAGCCGGTTGGGAGAAGAATGTCAGTATAGGAGGCATTATATGGCACACGGGCCTGGCAATCTGCGGTCGACAGCTCGGGACAGCCTGCTGTGGCGGGAATGTCAGTATAAGAGACATTAAATGGCACACGGGCCTGGCGATCTGCGTTCGACTGTTCGGGACAGCCAGTTGGGGCGGGAATGTCAGTATAGGAGGCATTATATGGCGCACGGGCCTGGCAATCTGCGTTCGATTGTTCGGGACAGCCTGTTGAGGCGGGATTTGTCAGTATAGGAGGCATTATTTGGCACACGGACCTGGCAATCAGAGTTCGACTGTTCGGGACAGCCTGATGGGGAGGGAATGTCAGTATAGGAGGCATTATATGGCACACATGCCTGGCAATCTGCGTTGGACTGTTCGAGACTGTCGGTTGGGAGAGGAATGTCAATATAGGAGGCATTATATGGCAGACGGGCTTGGCAATCAGCGTTCGACTGTTTGGGACAGCCTGTTGGGGCGGCACTGTCATTAGAGGAGGTATTTTATGGCACACGGGCCTGGTAATCTGCTTTCGACTGTTCGGGAAAGCCTTTGGGGCGAGTATTTCAGTATAGGAGGCATTATATGGCACACGGGCCTATCGATTTGCGCTCGACTGTTCGGGACAGCCTGTTGAGGCGGGAATGTTAGTATAGGAGGCATTATATGGCACCCGGGCCCAGCAATATGCGTTCGACTGTTCGGGACAACCTGTTGGGCCGGGACTGCCAGTGTTGGAGGCATTATTTGGCACACGGGCCTGGCAATCTGCCTTCGATTGTTCGGGACAGCCTGTTGGGGCGTGAATGTCAGTATAGGAGGCCTTACATGGCAGACGGGCCTGGCAATCTGCGTTTAACTGTTCGGGACAGCCTGTTGGAGCGGTACTGTCAGAATAGGAGACTTCATATGGCAAACGGGCATAGCAATCTGCGTTCGACTGTTCGGGACAGCCTGTCGGAGCGAGACTGTCAGTATAGGAGGCTCTATATGGCAAACGGCCCTGACAATCTGCGTTCGACTGTTCGAGACAGCCGATTGGGAGGGTAATGTCGGTACAGGAGGCATTATACGGCACACGGGCCTGGCAATATGCGTTCGACTGTTCGGGAAAGCCTGTTGGGGCGAGAATATAAGCATAAGAGGCATTATGTGGCACACGGGCCTGGCGATCTGCGCACGACTGTTCGTGACAGCCTGTTGGGGCGGGAATGTCAGTCTAGGAGGCATTATATGGCACACGGCCTGGCAATCTGCGTTTGACTCTTCGGGACAGCCTGTTGGGGCGGGAGTGTCAGTCTATGAGGCATTATATGGCACACGGGCCTGGCATTCTGCGTTCGACTGTTCGGACAGCCTGTTGGGGCGGGGATGTCAGTAGAAGAGGCATTACATGACACACGGGCCTGGCAATCTGCGTTCGACTGTTTGAGACAGCTTGTTGGGGCAGGAATGTCAGTATAGGAGGCATCATATGGCACACAGGCCTGGCAATCTGCGTTAGACTGTTTGGGACAGCTTGTTGGGTCGGGAATGTCATTATAGGAGGCATTATATGGCACACGGGCCTGGCAATCTGCGTTCGTCTGTTCAGGCCAGCCTGTTGTGTCGTGACTGTCAGTTTCGGAGGTATTAAATAGCACACGGGCCTGACAATCTGCGTTTGACTTTCCGGGACAGCCTGCTGGGGCGGGACTGTCAGTAAAGGAGGCCTCATATGGCACACGGGCCTGGCAATCTGCGTTTGACTTTTCGGACAGCCTGTTGTGGCGGGAATGTCAGTATAGGAGGCCTTAGGTGGCACTCTGGCCTGGCAATCTGCGTTCGCATGCTCGGGACAGCCTGTTGGGGCAGGACTGTCAGTATGGGTGTCATTATATGGCACACGAGACCGCCAATCTGCGTTCGACTGTTCAGGACAGCCTGCTGTGTCGTGACTGTCAGTTTCGGAGGTATTAAATGGCACAAGGGCCTGACAATCTGCGTTCGACTGCTCGGGACTGCCTGTCGGGGCGGGAATGTCAGTATAGGAGACATTATATGGCACACGGGCCTGACAATCACCGTTCGACTGTTCGGGACAGCCTGCTGGGAAGGGAATGTCAGTATATGGGGCATTATATGGCACACGGGCCTAGCAATCAGTGTTCGACTGTTCTGGACAACCTGTTGGGCCGGGACTGCCAGTGTTGGAGGCATTAAATGGCACACGGGCCTGGCAATCTGCGTTCGATTGTTCGGGACAGAATGTTGGGGCGTGAATGTCAGTATAGGAGGCCTAACATTGCAGACGGGCCTAGCAATCTGCGTTCAACTGTTCGGGACAGTCTGTTGGAGCGGGACTGTAGGAATAGGAGACTTTATATGGCAAACGGGCAAGGCAATCTGCGTTCGACTGTTCGAGGCAGCCGGTTGGGAGGGGAATGTCGGTACAGCAGGGGAAATATACGGCACACAGGCCAGGCAATCTACGTTCGACTGGTCGGGAAAGTCTGTTGAGGCGAGAAAATCAGCATAGGAGGCCTTATATGGCACACGGGCCCGAAAATCTGCGTTCGACCGTTCAGGACAGCCTGTAGTGTCGGGACTGTCTGTTTCGGAGGCATTATATGGCACACGGGCCTGACAATCTGCGTTCGACTGTTCGGACAGCCTGATGGGGCGGGTATGTCAAGATAGGAGGCATTATATGGCACACAGCCTGACAATCTGCGTTCGACTGTTTGAGCCAGCCGGTTGGGAGAAGAATGTCAGTATAGGAGGCATTATATGGCACACGGGCCTGACAATCTGCGTTTGACAGCCCGGGACAGCCTGCTGGGGCGGGAATGTCATTATAGGAGACATTAAATGGCACACGGGCCTGGCGATCTGCGTTCGACTGTTCGGGACAGCCTGTTGGGGAGGGAATGTCAGTATAGGAGGCATTATAAGGCACACGGGCTTGGCAATCTGCGTTCGATTTTTCGGGCAGCCTGTTGGGGCGAGATTTGTCAGTATAGGAGGCATTATTTGGCACACGGACCTGACAATCTGCGTTCGACTGTTCGGGACAGCCTGTTGGGGCGGGAATGTCAGTATAGGAGGCATTATATGGCACACATGCCTGGCAATCTGCGTTCGATTGTTCGTGACAGCCTGTTGAGGCGGGAATGTCAATATAGGAAGCGTTACATGGCAAACGGGCCTGGCAAGCTTTGTTCGACTGTTCGAGTCAGCCGGTTGGGAGAAGAATGTCAGTATAGAAGGCATTATATGGCACACAGGCCTGGCAATCTGCGTTCGACTGTTCGTGAAAACCTATTGGGCCGGAACTGTCAGTTTCGGAGGCATTATATGGCACACGGGCCTGACAATCTGCGTTCGACTGCTCGGGGCAGCCTGTTGGGGCGGGACTGTCAGAATATAAGACTTTATATGGCAAACGGTCCTATCAATCTACGTTCGACTGTTCGGGACAGCCGGTTGGGAGAAGAATGTCAGTATAAGAGGCATTATATGACACACGGGCCTGGCAATCAGCGTTCGACTGTTCGAGTCAGCCGGTTGGGAGAAGAATGTCAGTATAGGAGGCATTATATGGCACACGGGCCTGGCAATCTGCGTTCGACTGTACGGGACAGCCTGCTGGGGCGAGAATGTCGGTATAGGCGACATTATATGGCACCCGGGCCCAGCAATATACGTTCGACTGTTCGGGACAACCTGTTGGGCCTGGACTGCCAGTGATGGAGGCATTATATGACACACGGGCCTGGCAATCTGCGTTCGACTGTTTGAGACAGCTTGTTGGGTCGGGAATGTCAGTATAGGAGGCATTATATGGCACACGGGCCTGGCAATCTGCGTTTGACTGTTCGGACCGCATGTTGAGGCGGGAATGTCAGTATAGGAGGCCTTATATGGCCCACGGGCCTGGCAATCTGCGTTTGACTTTCCGGGACAGCCTGCTGGGGCGGGACTGTCAGTAAAGGAGGCCTCATATGGCACACGGGCCTGGCAATCTGCGTTTGACTGTTCGGACAGCCTGTTGTGGTGGGAATGTCAGTATAGGAGGCCTTAGGTAGCACACGGGCTTGGCAATCTGCGTTCGCATGCTCGGGACAGCCTGTTGGGGCAGGACTGTCAGTATGGGTGGCATTATATGGCACACGAGACCGCCAATCTGCGTTCGACTGTTCAGGACAGCTTGTTGTGTCGTGACTGTCAGTTTCGAAGGTATTAAATGGCACACGGGCCTGACAATCATCGTTCGACTGTTCGGGACAGCCTGCTGGGGAGGGAATGTCAGTATATGGGGCATTATATGGCACACGGGCCTAACAATCAGTGTTCGACTGTTTGGGACAACCTGTTGGGCCGGGACTGTCAGTGTTGGAGGCATTAAATGGCACACGGGCCTGGCAATCTGCGTTCGACTATTCGGGACAACCTGTTGGGCCTGGACTGCCAGTGATGGAGGCATTATATGGCACACGGGCCTGGCAATCTGCGTTCGATTGTTCAGGACAGCCTGTTGGGGCGTGAATGTCAGAATAGGAGGCCTTACATGGCAGACGGTCCTGGCAATCTGCGTTCAACTGTTCGGGACATCCTGTTGGAGCGATACTGTCAGAATAGGAGACTTCATATGGCAAACGGGCATGGCAATCTGCGTTCGACTGTTCGGGACAGCCTGTCGGGGCGAGACTGTCAGTATTGGAGGCTTTATATGGCAAACAGTCCTAGCAATCTGTGTCCGACAGTTCGGGACAGCCTGTTGGGGCGGGATTGCCAGTATAGGAGACTTTATATGGTGAATGGGCCTGGCAATCTGCGTTCGACTGTTCGAGACAGCCGGTTGGGGCGAGAATATCAGCATAGGAGGCATTATTTGGCACACGGGCCTGGCGATCTGCGCTCGACTGTTCGTGACAGCCTGTTGGGGCGGGAATGTCAGTCCAGGAGGCATTATATAGCACACGGGCCTGGCAATCTGCGTTTGACTGTTCGGGACAGCCTGTTGGGGAGGAAGTGTCAGTTTAAGAGGCATTATATGGCACACGGGCCTGGCTTTCTGCGTTCGACTGTTCGGACAGCCTATTGGGGCGGGGATGTCAGTAGAAGAGGCATTACATGACACACGGGCCTGGCAATCTGCGTTAGACTATTCGGGACAGCTTGTTGGGGCGGGAATGTCAGTATAGGAGGCATTATATGGCACACGGGCCTGGCAATCTGCGTTTGACTGTTCGGACCGCCTGTTGAGGCGGGAATGTCAGTATAGGAGGCCTTATATGGCCCACGATCCTGGCAATCTGCGTTTGACTTTCCGGGACAGCCTGCTGGGGCGGGACTGTCAGTAAAGGAGGCCTCATATGGCACACGGGCCTGGCAATCTGCGTTTGACTGTTCGGACAGCCTGTTGTGACGGGAATGTCAGTATAGGAGGCCTTAGGTAGCACACGGGCCTGGCAATCTGCGTTCGCATGCTCGGGACAGCCTGTTGGGGCAGGACTGTCAGTATGGGTGGCATTATATGGCACACGGGACCGCCAATCTGCGTTCGACTGTTCAGGACAGCCTGTTGTGTCGTGACTGTCAGTTTCGGAGGTATTAAATGGCACACGGGCCTGACAATCTGCGTTCGACTGTTCGGGACTGCCTGTCGGGGCGGGAATGTCAGTATAGGAGACATTATATGGCACACGGGCCTGACAATCATCGTTCGACTGTTCGGGACAGCCTGCTGGGGAGGGAATGCCAGTATATGGGGCATTATAAGGCACACGGGCCTAACAATCAGTGTTCGACTGTTTGGGACAACCTGTTGGGCCGGGACTGCCAGTGTTGGAGGCATTAAATGGCACACGGGCCTGGCAATCTGCGTTCGATTGTTCGGGACAGCCTGTTGGGGCGTGTATGTCAGTATAGGAGGCCTTACATTGCAGACGGGCCTGGCAATCTGCGTTCAACTGTTCGAGACAGTCGGTTGGAGCGGGACTGTAGGAATAGGAGACTTTATATGGCAAACGAGCAAGGCAATCTGCGTTCGACTGTTCGAGGCAGCCGGTTGGGAGGGTAATGTCGGTACAGCAGGGGAAATATACGGCACACGGGCCAGGCTATCTGCGTTCGACTGTTCGGGAAAGTCTGTTGAGGCGAGAAAATCACCATAGGAGGCCTTATATGGCACACGGGCCCGAAAATCTGCGTTCGACTGTTCAGGACAGCCTGTTGTGTCGGGACTGTCTGTTTCGGAGGCATTATTTGGCACACGGGCCTGACAATCTGCGTTCGACTGTTCGGACAGCCTGATGGGGCGAGAATGTCAAGATAGGTGGCATTATATGGCACACAGCCTGACAATCTGCGTTCGACTGTTTGAGCCAGCCGGTTGGGAGAAGAATGTCAGTATAGGAGGCATTATATGGCACACGGGCCTGGCAATCTGCGTTTGACAGCTCGGGACAGCCTGCTGGGGCGGGAAAGTCAGTATAGGAGACATTAAATGGCACACGGGCCTGGCGATCTGCGTTCGACTGTTCGGGACAGCCTGTTGGGGAGGGAATGTCAGTATTGGAGGCATTATATGGCACACGGGCTTGGCAATCTGCGTTCGATTGTTCGGGACAGCCTGTTGGGGCGGGATTTGTCAGTATAGGAGGCATTATTTGGCACACGGACCTGGCAATCTGCGTTCGACTGTTCGGGACAGCCTGTTGGGGCGGGAATGTCAGTATAGGAGGCATTATATGGCACACATGCCTGGCAATCTGCGTTCGATTGTTCGTGACAGCCTGTTGGGGCGGGAATGTCAGTATAGGAAGCGTTACATGGCACACGGGCCTGGCAATCTGCGTTCGACTGTTC
>SDVV010032581.1:0-11406 GCA_016164225.1 Gammarus roeselii
GTAGCTACAAACTGAATGGGGGGACGGTGGAGGGATCTTCTAACTCAAAACGTATTTACACAAAGGGAACAATGAATATTGGTGGATAACGAGGACACCACGGGAAGGCGGGTGAGCCTGGGATACCCCCAGGGTTATCGCTCTGAGGTGCCTTATTGCTCTCGCTCTGATAGTCAATCTCTCCAATTCAGTTGAAAACTTTAACCTTTACGAGACGATGTTTGGTCTCGGAGCGATATTCGGCTTAGAGCGGTGACCGGCTCTTATTTTGATACAGCAAAAAAAAGTTTCTATACCCTGGAAACTTGTAAACTTTGGAGCTTAGACGCGAAGAACAGTATGCGATGTTAATTTCAAACTCAGTTAGTTGTCCGTCATTGGTTACGATACTGCCTCTGCGCAAAGCTGAACAGGCGTGAGTGGAGAATGGTTGTGAATGGTTGACTTTGATGCTGCTCTGATGTGCTTTCCCGCCCTTGGCACCCCACAGTCGAGATTGTAGTGGGGCGGGGGCGGCGGGGGTAAAACACAGCGAAACTGTCGGGCCCTGCTGCTGACGACAGATCTTCGGACTGTACTCGTGACCTAGAGTATGTTGAGGGGGTACCGGCCGGACCCTTTAGCACAAAAGGGCTAAGTTGTGTGAGTGTGAGCGTATGAGGGTGTGAGGTGCGCCTTGCCGTCGGCCACCCCCCTTTTTGGGGGATGCGGCCTGGTGTTTGTATCTGTATTTGCATCTTATGTTCAGTTTAGATTTCCTTTAACTTGTCTCAGACTCCTTAACAACTCTCCTAATAGTCGTTGCACACAAACATACACACAGACACGCACTCTTAAACATACACATACCGGTTCTAACTATTCTCCCTTCTGGTGGCAAATAACAGCCAAGTTGCGTTCTTTCATTCATGCAACCTTTTTCTACGACTTTCCTTCTTCTCTCCATTCTTGCTGTTCTCATGCGTGGAATTCCCTACACCTAGTGTAGATCTCATGCATGGGATCCCCGTTTTCTGTCTTTTCTTCATCTACCCTCTCAGCAGGTGTTTTAGCGCGTAGCCCGCACCTCAAGGACTACTGCGGATCCTTGGGGCTCTGAAGCAGGGTAGGTAGTGTGTTATCCCTCCTTACTGCCATCCGGGGAGTGCTGGGACCATGTAGCCTCAGCACCTTAGGAGTTCCTGCACCTCCTGTGGCACCCGTACATACCATAGACGTTCGCCGCGTAAAGGACTTCGACTTTGCGCAGTAGTTAACCTTAACTCGAACATTGAAAAATAGGAAAAACAAAGACTAACTTGATGCAGCACTGTTTGCTGGTTTGACATTCGGCGCCAGAAGAACGATTACTCCAGCGAGCTAGAAAGCGTCGTCACTCTAATCGAATCTCCACACCACCTAGGCGGGATCTGTGATCCAGGCTAAAACCTATGACATTGAAACCAAATACAAAAACTTCAATGCCTTACTTGAGTGTAATCACATGTAAGCTGGAGGATGGTACGGGATGAGCTCTGTCAAGCCTGAGTCACAGGTCGAAAAAAGATGGCATCTATCAGTTATAAGGCGGACTATGTCGCGGAGCACGCAAACAGGCAAAAAGACAGCGAACTCAGTGGATGTATACGCATACAGACACTAGGCCGAATACCCAGGAAGAGGAGTGGCCGATGGCAAGTCGCACCTCACAATCCTCGCATGAACTCGCATGTGAAAAAATTTAACCATTGGGCGCTAAAAAGTCCGGCAGGGATCCCAACAACACACTTCGGGTCATGATTGAAGTCCGAGCTCAGTGACGGCAGCAGGGCCCGACAGGCGTTAACTGGTTTACTCCTGCTGTGTCACAATAACGGGACCGCCCCACCCGCGACCATCCTGGTTTTCAACGACAAGCCAATGGCAAGAAAGCACATCAGGGCAGCCTCAAAGCACATTCATTCACAACTATTCTTCACTTACGTTTATCCAGTGCACGCTCTCTCGCTACCTCCACATTTGTGTCTCTCCTTCCTACCACCTGCTAGGCAAATGTCCACACACCTCCACTTTTATCGTTATTTTCCACAATTTCACATCGTCCATCCTCACCATGTGCCCGAACCTTCTTAGAGCACTTGAATCTACTCTAATACAAACAACATCCCTGTTCTAATACAAACAACAGCGTTATCAATCCCATCTGTCAGCATCGCTCAGACCACAAGCGCTGAAACACAGCAGCAATAGAATGTGGTTTGGCATCCACATTCAAGGGCTATGGATGTCAAGCCCATTATAAGTAGCTATATTTCTGTGATTATCATAAAGTTCAGCGAAACGTTATGAACTGTATGCCCTGCATACATGAACAGCCTATTCTCTCAAGCCGGAGGGTGGGCGACGTCAGAAAGATCCTTACACTCGACGCCAGACGCTCACACACAATTTTAACCCATCAACTGTGGTGAAACGTCCAAATAGTTCGCCAAGTAGACAAATGCGTACCAAGTCATTGTAAGTTGCGGAAACATTCCAGAGGACATTAGTTTGGCGTGAATCGTGCTTCTATATGTACCCCGTCTGGTAGCGGCCACTCCAACCAACAGCACTGACCTTCTCTCTGATGATCTCCAGCAGCTCACGCTTCTTCCTTCTGTTAGCCTCATGTTCCTGCAAGGGGAGGGTGCCGATAACAGAGGAAGGAGCCTCATGCACGTGGGTGGGCAGCCCTGCGGTGCTGAGGCGTCGGCAGTAGCTGTGGCGCTGCCAGGGCTCAGAGCGGGATAACCCCGACGACCGGGGCTCCCGAATGGAGGGCTCTGCGTTCTCTTCATCAGCACAATCTTCGGAAGGTCAAACTGTCTTCACAATACATTGTTATGGGATGTTATCTTCCTACCAACATTTTCCTCTAACTTGTGTATCTGTTTCTATTATAAGTGAACAACACTTGAACCTAGATTGATATAGTGCTACTTACCTGCCACTGCTACTAGCCTCATTATTATGAAGGCCCTAGAGCCCACCAGCCGAACATATTGACCCAAGTGTAGCATTGCTTATGAGAAAAAGTGAGCACGGTTTTATCAATTGTTAGTTAGGAGTTTGGCAAAAATAGAATGATAGCTAAATATATCATTGATGAAGTCACTGCTCACACCATCGATGGTGTTGTAGATACCACTCACCTGACCGTAGTTAATTTAGAGCATTGTTATCTGTACTGGTGTTGAAGTATTTGACGGTTGCTATATGTGCTGAGGATGTTGTTTTGCTCAACCCCAGCACCTCCTACGTTGGCGGAGTCACGGCCGGCGCACCGTCAAAGAGTAGGGATACCCGCCGACATGTTGAGAACGTTACGACGGGAGCAGGCCCCTATATTCGACGTGCATTCTAGGAACAATTTATGCAGTCTCGCGGACGCTCTCACAGATCTCGCACCGACGTGATGTTATGATTGAGCATGCCGGGTGCAATGACTGGGTGCGACGTCATGAAGTGCTTGACTGAATCAAGCGCCCCGGCAACGCAGGCACAGAACAAAGGGGAGTTTCCCTAATCAAAGTTGGTATGACTGGACGACCGTGTAGTGCCCGGACCTCGGTTTCGACAGGTAAAGCCTGTCGTCCCAAGGCAACCCCAACAGCAAGAATTCAAAGTTAGACTTGAGAGTGAATAAAAGTAGCATGACAGAAAGAGCTCAAAATTCTCAATTAAACTGTATGTATAGACATGTATGCATGTATGTATGTATGTATAGACATACAGCTGTTTCTCCCTAGTTAGGAGGGTGGCCAAGTTAGGCTGACACAGACCAGGGAAGCGCCCAGTCTCCCCGCCACAAGACCGCCGTGTCCATGCTGAGCCTCGAACTCGCAACATGCAGCACCAGAGGCTGCCACTGCAGTCGGATGCGCTAACCACTCGGCCACGGCAGCCTTAAATTAAACTGAGCTCGAATATTTCCACCAAGTTTCATCAGTCACTATGACAAGAGTTTGTAAGCAGGTCCTCACCTGACGACACAGTGTCCTCTCCTTCCTCTTCCTCCGAGTCGTAGCTATTCATGTTGGCGTCGCTTCCATCGTCATCCTGCGAGACGGAACCCCGATCGGTACGCCCTGCAAGGGTCTCACCGTGTTGACTAGTAGGAACTGACTCACCCTGCTTGTTGCTGTCGTTACTACCGCCATCCTTGCAACTAAACATGGAATTGCGATTTGCTGGAGTTATTGGTTCTCTCACTACATCGGCTGAGGTAGATTTACCAAGGACAACAACGTCGTCCCCGGCAGAGGTGTTTTGCATATTAATACTGTTCGACAATCTTTCGTCAACGCTTTCAGTCAAATTAATCTTTATGCCCCCGCTAGTATTTTTTTCAATTATACTATGTTCATATCTTCTCGTTTTGTTCCGAACTCTTCTCTCCTTTATTCGCTTGTGCTCTTCCTCAGAGTCGTCGGTGTATTTGTGTTCAGAGAAGGCTCGTTCAGTGTCCATTTTCTCGTGGGACGAGTCCAGTTCCTCTTCTTTCGCAATGTTGGGAACGAGTACCACCGAGCTATCATCGTCCTCGCTGCTGCTGGGAGCAGCAGACGTCACGTGTTCGCTGAAAGAGTCGACCCTGGAATGGTTAGAAACAATTGAACAGCGTGCAACCATGACCTCACAACAAGAAAATACGCTAGCTACCAGAATCAAGCTAATAGTAAGCAGAAGAGATAGTTAGTAGGCTGAAGTGATTGCAGGTTGGAAATCATGTATTAGGCCGAAAATTGCTCGTTTGGAAGCTGACTTTGTACTGTTTTAACAATATCAAAGGCTGCTGAGTTACCAAAGCTATATTCTCCGCCTAGTAGCTACAATGATGACGGCAATGATTTTATGGTAATGCCTTTTTACCTGTCCTCGACAGCCCTGACTAAGCTGGCCGTGTAGTCCGCAAACTGAGAAGCGAGCACCGCCAACTGTTCATGGAACTCTTCTCCGAGGCTGCTGGAAGATGAGGCGGCGCTGTCGTAGCTCCTCTCGCTGCCCTCCTCGCTGTTGTTGGTAGTGGTGGTGGTGGCGGTGAAGCCCGTAGCGGCCGGTGTGGCTGGGGTGGTGCCGTCGCCAGCACTGCTGCTCTCGTTGCGGCTGCTCGTTTTTAGGTCACCAGGCTCACTTAACTCCTCTGGGACGAATGGCAAACAAAAATGTTCAATGACAAATGCAGCAGTAGTTACAGAAACTGCTTCAAAACTGCGAGTAATAGACGAAGAGACAGAAATACTTCCTCCATGGCTTGCAAAGATGTTTGAATGAGAATAAAAACCACTTTGGTAACATCAAAATGGAAATATAGGGGAGGTTCTATGAGCCTTGGCAGTAAGGAGAATAGATTAGAGTACCAGGGCTTTCTAGAGCACTGGTTGGCAGTAGGGATTCCACATGTAAAAATTATAAATTCACCACTCTACAGGCAGTTCACATTTCTGCATTTCTATGAGTTCGTTCATGAAGTGAGTTTGTAACTAGTGTAAATAAATTGGATTGTTACATTGATTATGTAATTGCCCACTGGTTTACAAATTATTCTTTAGTTGAGCCCAAAACACTCCTCACCAATGACGTGCAGGGTCCTGTTATCGCCTGTTCGCAGCAGCAACGAGCCTCCTTGAGCCCCAGGCCACAGAGGGGAGTGAGAAGGTTGCTGACCCCCCACAAAAGGGGGCAAGGCACGGTGGGCAGGGTCGGCGCGGTGTCGAAGCCACACTCCCGCCTGCCCTTGCAAAGCAGGAGGTAGGAAAGGCAGGCCAGCACGCAAGAGGCAGTCTGCCCCCTCTACAAGCTGCTGCAGCTGCCATACCAGCCACTGCATTCTGGATGGAATCGTTGATAGAAAATTCAATACACAGACGACAAGGACAATAGCTGGTGAAAAAACGTCGCTCTCAAGATTGAACATGCAATAAAATAGCCGGCTAGGATATTTCAGAAGTTAGTGAGTCTATTAACCTAACCAAAAGGGTTACTGATGAGGAATGGTTAAGGATCATCAATGAAGTAAGCAAACTTCAATAAAAACCTGCCAGAAACATGAATTTCGTAATTCATGAGACGAACAATGTCTTCGCGTTTTGTTCTCAATGAGTGTGGTAGATACGATTAGATTAAATTAGAGAGACCGAGGTTCCTCATAGAGTCTATGTCTTTCTAGCCTCTAACGTCAAGTCAGCAATTGGTGTCTGAACAGGTTATCACAATGATGTACTTAACAATATCAACACACTTCAGCAATACATCAGGAACTTACTTGAACAGTTCTTCAGGGTCAATGTTCTTAACAACATTTGTATTATTGGAGGCGGTGTGGCTATCGTTATGGATCTTAGAATCAGCATTAGCGGCCGCACTGTTGGTAGGAGCTGCTCCGGAAGAACTAATGTTTATAAATGGCTCCGAACCGACGACGGAAGAATTGCTTAAGACGCTGTTTACACCCCACGCCGTCTGGAAAATAGAATAGACACGAGTGAGATTGATACATAGAAATTCGAATCTAAGGCCGAATCTCCCAGAAAAGGGGTTTGACCGACGGTAGAGCGCACCTCACATTCCACTCATGCACTCGCACGCTGACAAACTTAGCTCTTCGGCGTTTTAGAACCGGCCAGGACCCTGCAACACGCACTGCGGGTTAGAAGTGAGGTCCGAGATCAGTGCCAACAACAGAGCTAGACAGCGTTTACTGGTTTACACCTGCTGCGCTATGGTTACCAGGCCCTCTTCACCTACGCCCACACCAGTTCTCAACGAGAAAGACGCCTAGGGTGAGAAGTATATCAGAGCCGCGTCAAAACTAAAGCATTCGCAACCATTCTACACTCACGCCAATCTATTGCACGCTCTCTCGCTACCTCCACCTTGTGTTTCCCTTTTTCAACGCCTACTTCACGCCATCCATGCTAGCTTGGGTCTACCAGTTGGCCTACGCCCACTCACCTCCGTTTTCATCACCCCATTCATCAATCTCGCATCATCCCTCCTACCCGTGGGCTCGAACTGCCTCAGAAAGTGTGAATTACCTATGTCCTCGTACCTTCTCACACCATCGCAATTCTAATTCGAACAACGTCGTTATTGATCCTATTCCTCAGCGTCACTCCGGCCATGTCCCTCACACATTTTATATCGAAAACATCCAACCTTCTTCTCTCTTCCGCTCTCGCGCACCAGGTCTCAGCCCCGTAGCGCACAGTTGGGATAACTAGACCTTCATACAACCCTCCCTTCGCTTCCATCCCCAACGTCCTATAGCTCATTACACTCTACAGTGCACCCAACACTTTACATTCTTCCTTCACTCGCAACTATACCTCAGTTTCCACTAGTTCAATTTTCTCCACATGGGAGCACAGATTCGTAAAACAACTTCTTATAATACCTCTCCATTTATACAGATACAGACACTAGGCCGCATCCCCCAGAAAGGGGGGTGACCGACGGCAAGGCGCACCTCATACACTCACGCTCACACAACTTAGCCCTTTTGTGCTAAAGGGTCCGGCCGGTAGCCCCTCAACTTACACTCTGGGTCCCGAATGCACCGAGGAACCGTCGTCAGCAGCAGGGCCCGACAGTTTTCACTGGTTTACCCCCGCCGCGTCATAATGGCTGAGCCCCCACCACCCACGACCCTCCCAACAGCGGGATGCCAAGGGCGGGAAAGCACATCAGAGCAGAGTAAAAAACAACCATTCCAACCATTCTCCACTCACGCCTGTTCATTGCACGCTCTCTCGCCACCTCCACATTCCCACCTCCACATTCATGTCTCTTCTTCCCAACGCCTGCTTCAGACCATCCATCCACCCAAACTTCGGTCTACCTCTAGGCCTGCGACCACTCGCCTCCGCATTCATCACCCTTTTCACCAATCTCCCTTCATCCATCCTCTCCATGTGCCCAAACCATCTCAGTACACGCGAATCCACTCTGTTCTCCAGCTTTTTCACCATCCCTGTTCTGATTCGAACCACGTCGTTGGTGATCCGCTCTCTCAGCGTTACTCCAGCCATGCTCCTAAAACACTTTATCTCAAAAACATTCAACCTTCTTCTCTCCTCTGCTCTCACCCCCCAAGCCTCAGCTCCGTAGAATACAGTTGGGACAACAACACCCTCATACAGCCCCCTCTTTGCTTCCATCCCCAACGTCCTACAGCTGATTACACTCTTTAGTGCACCCAACACTTTACATCCCTCCTTCACGCGCGCCTTCACTTCAGTTTTCACTATTTCAGTTATCTCCACATGGGAGCCCAGATACTTAAAACACTGAACTTCCTTCAAGAGCTCTTCATTTAGGGTGACACTAATTTTGCTCGCACCGACAGTCCTCGAGCATCTCATTACTTTACTCTTACCCACGTTCACTCGAAGCTTCCTCTCACACACTCTACTAAACTCAGACACTAGCCTACATAGCTTCTCCTCTGAATCCGCAACCAGGACCGTATTATCAGCAAATAGCAACTGGCTCAACTGCCAACGGCGCCCATTCGCTCCCAACAGTTCCAAGCCACGACCCAGCACACTGGCGTTCACCTCCCTGACAACTCCATCCATATTGAGGTTGAACAGCCAGGGAGACATCACGCAGCCTCGTCTCAGTCCCACTTTCACTGTGAACCAATCACTCATCCCGCTTCCCACTCTGACACATGCTCGGCTGCCAGCATAGGAACTCTGCACCGCTCTCAACAGATGTCAGCCCACTCCATACAAACGCAACACCCTCCACAGCGCTTCCCTGTCAATCCTGTCGTATGCCTTCTCCAGATCCATGAAGGCCCAGAACACATGCTTTCCTTTGGCAAGGTACTCCTCACAGACCTGCCTCACTGCAAAAATCTGATTGGTTATCGTTTGAGAATATATCGGCTGTTGGTTAATCGTTCATCAAAATCCATTTATTTCAAATATATTCATAAATCTATTATGGCGTTTACCTTCCCCTTTGATCCCACCTCCGCCGCACTGCTAAGTCTTATATAGATATTGCCGACAGAAGAAGATCCTGGGTACTGACATTTATCCATCCAAGAAATCCCCCGGATACCTGCTGCTGTTCCGGCAACCGTACAGAGGCTCATACGCTGTTACGGCAATATAAACCCAGTCTCCTCTAACAGTACTCACCCATTCTTTTATCCATTAGGTTACCTGCTGCTGTTCCTGTAGTCGTGCAGTCTCCAGCTGTGCTGTGACGTCATTCACGATGGGCCTGTTTAGGATGTAGCGGGCCAGCCCTCCGTAGCGCATGGTGAGTAGCGTGGCAGGGAGCTGATGACGAGTGGGAGCTGCGCAGCATACCAGTAGCGTCAGGCAGTTACCGCCTAAGCCTTCCTACAAGAAGAAGAGGAACGTCATTAGTATTCTTGAATGGTAATTTGATGCAACATGTAAACACAATCTTTTTCATGCATTTGTGGTATATATGCTACTATGAAAAAATGATGAGGTACTCAAATAGCTATTTCCCAAAATTTCCACTACTGCAAAAAGTTGCCTCACCATTTCTTGTTTTATTTGCTTTTATTTTTTTACCTTTTTTTTAAACACAGCTTCTATATTTGTAACAGCAAGAAGCCCTGTTCTCACCTTAAGAAGCTGAGTGAGCATGGAGTGTGCATACGGCACCGGCCCGGAGAAATTGGGGTCCACCAAACAGGCTATCACGGATGCCAGACACTGGTGGTCGGGTGACATAATGACACCTGCGCCACTCATCACCGTGGTGCTGCTCTCTACGCCATCCTCCTCCTCCCCACACAGATCATCATCATCATCATCCTCGCCATCACCGCAGCCTTTGTCAACCAACAGACTGTCATCTTCTCCCTCAGAAGCGACGGGAAGAACATCCTCAGAGTCGCTCCATAGCCGCCGCATGTGATAGCCGTCGTCACCAGCACCACTACCGACGGCCTCCGCCAAAAGTAAGTCGAAGCTGCCGGATTTGGACTGTTCTCGGTCTGCCGCAGCCGCCCCAGCACACGCACCAACACCACCAAGAACCTCTGTGTTGGTGTACGAATTGCTGCAAGGGCTTCCTACAGCACTTGGGTCGTTGCTGATGGGGTTGCGTGTCGCTGCGGTAACACGCCCACCTCCAGTAGGAACGTTATTGCTGCTATTGTTTGTGTTGTAGCCATCACTGCCAAGGTTGTGGCGGTGAAAGCAATGGTCTGCAAGCGCGGAACCGTCGCTCTCTCCGCGGTAAGAGTGGCCACGCAGGGATGCGCTGCAAGGGCCAGTGTGGCCGGAAAGGTGTTGAAGAGAGGCGGATTGCTGGTCCAGCCCGGACAGGTCAACGAAATTGAGGCGAGAACAGAGAACTCGAGGACGTCCATCTATTCACGAGTGGATACAAAACAATTGTTAGCGATTTGTTGTGCAATAAAAATAAATAAAAATTATACCTTGAACTAGTGATCTCATTTTGTTGCCATTTGAGTCGTATCAAGCTGCAATTGATGGCAGTGACAATATACTGTAGCAAACACTAGATTAGATTAGAGTGTCAAGGCTTTCTAGTGCACTGGAGTCGATGTCCTTCTGGCACCGAACGTCAAACCAGCAGCCAGCGCTGCATCAAGTCATCGACAGATCATCGTCAGCCTCCGGGATTGTTTCGACTCGCGGCATGCTTAGGTCACCACTGTTTATAGGGATATAGGGAGAAGTCACAAATGTGTCCTACTCAAAGTGAGCAAAGAAAACGGTGGTCCTCCGGGATGGAGGGGCTTATCGGTAAGTAAGATTTAGCATGATCAGATCAGATTTCAGCTAGGAGGCTGGTTTCTTGAAGGTAGCTGAAAAACGGTTCCGCACTGAATCGTCTCTGAGGGAACTCAGTAAGCATTACAGAAACAGACACAAGACCGCATCCCCCAGAAAGGGGGGTGGCCGACGGCAAGGCGCACTCATACGCTCACACTCACACAACTTAGCCCTTTTGTGCTAAAGGGTCCGGCCGGTCCCCCCCTCAACTTACACTCAGGGTCACGAGTGCAGTCTGAGGATCCGTCGTCAGCAGCAGGGCCCGACACTTTTCACTGGTTCACCCCCGCCGCGTCATAATGGCCGGGCCCCCTCCACCCACGACCATCCCGACAGCGGGATGCCAAGGGCGGGAAAGCACATCAGAGCAGCGTCAAAATTAACCATTCACAGCCTTTCTCCACTCACGCCTGTTCATTGCACGCTCTCTCGCCACCTCCACATTCATGTTTCTCCTTCCCAACGCCTGCTTCAGACCATCCATCCATCCAAACTTCGGTCTACCTCTAGGCCTGCGACCACTCGCCTCCGCATTCATCCCCCTTTTCACCAATCTCCCTTCATCCATCCTCTCCATGTGCCCGAATCATCT
>SDVV010032582.1:0-11406 GCA_016164225.1 Gammarus roeselii
ATATCTGCTGGTGCTTTTAATATTAGGCGTAAATGACGTCAGTGACTGACAAAATAATGATCGGTTGCAGTGCCTGAAGATGGGTAATTAAAACTGGATTGGCGCCTAAACGAACTCAAATAGAACCTTTCAATTTATAACTCGTGACTGTGTTTCACTGTACACGAGGTAGTATGTTTTTTTTTTCTGACAGTAGAGCGTTATAAAAGTTAGCGCTTAGGAAAGTAGGCGTTGTCGCATGCATGTAGCAATATGTAACCGATAATGTTTATCACTGTTCACCTTCCATGTCGCCTTCTCGTATTACGGTTACATTATTTTTCAACAGAAAAAGGAGCTTCCGCTTGCCGTGTCACACAGTTGAATAGTCTTGTTATTATAACAGTCATACGAACAGGTGAGGTTGGCGATGCAGACACGGTTTGTTGATCGTGTCTGCATAGCCAGTGAAATGAAGTTAATTCGTCCTGTGTTTAGGCCTCATTCAATACATCAATTTGAAAATTTGGGATAGGTGAATTATTTATGATTTTTATTGGGATTCAATGCAATGAGAACAGTTGGATTTGAGTTCATTTATCATTTGAAGACATGATAACTATCATATGTTTATAAAAAAAATCGCTTTTTGAACGAAATTTCTGACAACACAGACTAAGAATTGCCGGTAATAAAAGTTGATAGTTGTTAGGTGATTTCAAGCACATGAAAACAACGATATAACAAGGAGAGAATAAAATTAACATTGGATACAAAAGTTACTGTTAGTGCCACATCGCGCACTATTCCAGCGTGAGAACGGGGACATGACAGTTTGTTATCCTTATGGTAATGTTTGCACTACATTTGCAACTTAAGAAGGGAAGCTTCCAACTTTTACAAAGCATGCCAGGAATTAATGAGGCTTCTCGCAGGATAGCTGTTGAATGACTGACGGAGATACAGAACTCTGGGGCGATACGTGTTTAGAGCAGTAGGACTATGCGACAAGCATGTATCTAGAGACGTGACTAAGAGGCGATACATCCTAGGAGAGCTAGGATGCATGAAACGTAATACGGGACTCATTGACTTTACATGGTGAAAGTGTTAGGACTCTGAGACTATCATGAAACGTGAGCCGGGACTCATTGACTTTACATGATGTGAGTGTTAGGACTCTGAGACTATCATGAAACGTGAGCCGGGACTCAAAGACGATACATGGTGAGAGTGTTAGGACTCTGAGACTTTCATGAAACGTGAGCCGAGACTCAAAGACGATACATGGTGAGAGTGTTAGGACTCTGAGACTATCATGAAACGTGAGCCGGGACTCAAAGACGATACATGGTGAGAGTGTTAGGACTCTGAGACTATCATGAAACGTGAGCCGGGACTCAAAGACGATACATGGTGAGAGTGTTAGGACTCTGAGACTATCATGAAACGTGAGCCGGGACTCAAAGACGATACATGGTGAGAGTGTTAGGACTCTGAGACTATCATGAAACGTGAGCCGGGACTCAAAGACGAAACATGGTCAGTGTGTTAGGACTCTGAGACTATCATGAAACGTGAGCCGGGAATCAAAGACGATACATAGTGAGAGTGTTAGGACTCTGAGACTATCATGAAACGTGAGCCGGGACTCAAAGACGAAACATGGTGAGAGAGCTTGAAATCTGAGGCTATCGTGGAACGGGAGACGGGACTCTGAGGAGATACATGCTTAGAGTGTTGCAACTTTATGACAAGCAGGAAGCGAGAAAATGAAACTTTTCGGAAGAGCAGGACTCTGAGGTCATGCATGATGAACGACAGCACCCTAGGACGATGCATGATGAACGACATCACCATGCAGTGTTGCATGATGAACGATAGCACCCTAGGACGATGCACGATGATCGACAGCCCCCTAAGATGATGCATGATGAACGACAGCACCTTGAAGCGGTGTATGATGAACAACAGCACCATGAGGTGTTGCATGATGAACGCCAGCTTCCTGAGGCGAGACATTATGAACGACAGCACCCTGAAGCGATGCACGAGAATTGACAGACCCGTTAGTCGACGCTGATGAACGGCAGCACCCTGAGGCGATGGATGATGAAGGACAACACCATGAGGCGATGCATGATGAACGACAGCACCCTGAGGCGATGCATGATGAACGACAGCACCCTGAGGCGATGCATGATGGACGACGAATTGAAATGGGTCATATTGATACTGCAACAATTACCAGTCAGTTTTAAGTTCTAGAGAAGATTTAGGATTTGACAACAGTGACATACGTGGATACTTCTCATTACATGTCTTAAAGCCAACAGCGAGGGCAAAGGACTATTTTACGCTTAACTGTGCCATGTATTTTAACTCTTGAGGCTCGAATGACTTTACAGTGCAGCGGTTGACATCTTGATGAACTGATGTCTTCGCGATCTCATCACCTTCAAAATAAACTACGACACAGATTCAATCCTTTCTTACTGAGGACTTTTTGTCCGATGATTATTCATGTAAATTCCACGAGTGCATTGATGATTTTAAAGATTTTGAAAGGATTTTAAGAATGTTTCAATCAATAGGATATAAAGATAGGTTGACAAATTACAAAAATATCAAAATACAGGAATGATACGTACCAAGTCTTCGTTACAGTAAGTTGTTCTGACGACAACATTTGTAGCTTAGTATATGATAGTTACTTTGAACTAAGGTTAGGGAGTAAATTAACCTCTACATACCACAACCCATCGATTGCCATCGTTGGAGGACATTCCCTATTCTCCATTGTTCAACATGTCAAAATTGATAAAACGTGACTTTGGACTATCCACTTCAAGATAAAAATAAGTAAAATAATAATGATCAACAGACATTTAATTAATCAGTACAAAAAATTCTTTATACCCAAAATAAAAGAAAAATCCTCATCATAACCAAATCGTTGAATTGCTTCGAAATGTTAGATTATTTTATGGCATAGCTGGGCCCCCGTCGGAAGATACCCTAAAGTGGTTAACATTGGCTAATATTTATTCTTCCTTGCCTGCAATGGTGTGATTATCTACGACTATACCAGCTTAACCCTATAAGCACGCCACGAGACGTTTCGACGGAGTCCCGCGTAGCCGCTTTTGTTGGTCTTTATAAACCGCGAATTGTCATCGACCAATTGCTGATTAACCTATATGACAAGGTAACTAACCTTCAGTCATCATATGTAGCATGAATCTCTCCTGCCAGTTGTATAGTCAATCGATAAGATTTTGCGAAGGAAATATGAATAATAAGCCCTATAGTTAAAGGTTTACTGGAACGTTTACCACGCGGCGTATCAGGCGGAGCACGCTCTCATCAACACATCAACGGCAGTCAGTCCCACACTAAACTGATGCGAAAGTATGCAATAATGCGATTAGTAGACAAAGTAGTAACAATTTTTGACATTTTATTGAACGATCATATTGCTGGTTATTTAATTGGAGAATAGCTTGAAGGAGAGCAACATATGATAGCACACTGAAGAGATATGAGCGAGTATTAGTTTTATGTAGGATTTAAACACCACACGTGCCTAATAGGGTTAAGCAAAATATTCTGAACAATGTACAATGCGAAAGCCAATCAAATTATCATTTTCAATACAAGTAGGTACTCCATATTTTTTAATAATTTCTACAAAGCTGATTAAATATCAGATTTTTGAGAACAAGGAACGTTTCAACGCAGAGTGCTATTCTCTAAACATGTTTTTCCTAATCGCAAATTTGATCATAGTGAGTCATCTGGCTAACGCCCGCCGACGAGCCTTATTGGCCATTCAGAACAAGGTCAAACACAATGCCAAATTCAAATGAAGTGCCGTAATTCTGTAGCAGGTTGTCTGGTATTTGTAAGTCCAAAAAATTATAATTGCCCGGCTAACTATTTGAATCGTCGAAGCCAAGGTTGCCTTAGGAGGATAGGAAGTAAAATGCGTTTTGACTCCCATAAGGAGGCAGCATGGCTAACAGAAACTCTCAATGGTAAAATCATTCTGCCCTTTTGTACATTTTGTTCCATGTTATTCACATTTAATGCCTGTTTTAAACTCAAATGAATGACACCCTAACACGTATCTGGATTTTTCTCCCTCTAAAACACCAATCACAATGCGTGATATTATTATAGTATAAAACGTGCTTTTGTATCATATGAAAGAAGTCTCTTCGTCTCTAGTTTGGAAGAAAAAATGAGACTGCGTCAAAAACCGCCATCAAGAACAGGAATAAGTCTGATTGTTCTATGCGTCTTCTCGTTCTGGAAATTAAAATTTCATAAAGTAATAGTTGCTGCACGCCTGTTTAAGGCCTTGTTTCCGTTGAGGTCATATTTATTGCGCTATAATTTCAAATCTGTATTCATCATTGAAATTATTTTCCTGCCACTATTGAGTACGTAATTTATTCTCCAAACCGTATATTCATTTTACACTATCGTTTCATCAAAGGAGTTGTTCCCACTAAGGTAGGGTGTCACTTTAATCGTGAAATGCAATTCCCTGCTAAAGTTCATCCAAAATTTGCATTTCTTTCTGTGGCATTTGGTTCAGGTTCAGGAAAAACCTGCAATCATTGTGACCTGAAAAGGAGAATTCACCTAGATGAACTTTAGAGACACGATATTAGATCCAAAACAAATGGCAGGGTGTTATTTGTATCAGCATGAATGGCTATTCGACTACCGAAATCTTAATGACCAACCAAATCTTATTGTGGGCAATTCAAAAATAATCCTGGAAGCCGATCCATTTCCCATGCAGCATCTCGTCAAACGACTGAATTCAACGCTCTCAAATCCCTTCATTCGAGCTTCACCTGTTCTTGGAATGAATGCCAGAGGGTCTAATGTATGCTAAACAGGGCCAACTAAGAGCTATTTCATCAGTGATCACTAGTGCAATAAATGATTTCGTTACATGTTTATCTGTCCTTACAGAGGATGCCACAGGGTATAATGTTCGCTAAACTGGGCAGACTTAGAGCTATTTCATCAACTAGTGATCAATTATTGTGGAAATACAAATTTCCCCTAAGTTAATGGCAATAAACACCTATCGACTATGACATGTGGTAGACTGGGATCAAAGGAACACGTTCAATGTAATGCGGCCAATTAAACAGGTGCGGGGAAAATATTCGCTACATTTTCACAAAATAACAGGAATTGAGGGGGATTTTAATTTGGGTAGCCATCCCGCAAAGGAAACGGTGCTGTTTTTAGGGAGAAATTCCCCAAATTCGTCCCGCATATAAAATAGGAGAAGATTCAGAGATGAGGAAGACGAAACTTTGAATTCAAAGTTTTGTCTATTTCGTGAATAAAATATTTCAGTCCCATATACAGTTTCATCTTTGTTGCACTTATTGCGTAGGTCAGATGTAGACGACAGCTGGTTACTTAAGGACTTGTTTTCCATTATTCGTTCATAATTAGATTTAAATTTCAGTGGACTAGGAGCTGAATCGATGTTGATAATTCCGCCTTCCTCCAACACAACATTCCACTAAAATATTTTGATGACGTATAGCGACCATAATTATAATTAAATGAATAATTTAGCCTTATCAGTGTGATGGGTCTGAAGTTAGTTCACTTACGGGTAATTGTGTTATATTGTTGAAGCAAAGTTCTAAACGCACTCGTTTTGAATTTAAAACCCAATTCTTTCTGCCAAACATAATAGAACAAAAATATTTGTTTTTATTCACATAAGTTTTCAACTAATTAGGCTGTTCATTTTCCAATAGAATGTTAACCATGGGTATAGTCTACCCAACGCGACTGGCGTCTCACGCATTTCGTGGTGTTCCGCGGTGCACGACTAACATCTGAATCCCGTGCACAATACGTGACCTCCCATTAACTCGGTGTCTCGAAAGTGAGAGGTCATTTTACTCCGCACCGAATCTATTTTATTGGCACGCGTTCAGGTACACGGTACTCGTGTTTTTTATACACGGTACACAGTACTGTTCGGGTACACGGTTCTCGTGTTTAGTGTTAATAGTAACGGCCATCTAATTAGTGCAACTATTGGGATCAACTCATTCACGCAGTGAGTGCATAGAAACTTAGTAACTATTGATTTATAGACAATTACTCTTTCAATATTTTAAGAACTTTGTATATTTCTTTGCGTTGACAATGAATCTGTGAACGCTAATATAGAACTGTGACTTATTAAACCCGCAAAGCTGAAAAAAATGATATAATTTATAGGTAATAAAAATATTAATAATAATGGTAATAATAAAAGCTTTATTAACAACCAAAATGGGCGTAGTATTACAATTGAGACATCTTCATTTAGGGTTACAGTTAGAACAAAGTTATAAAATTACCGCACACAACTAAGAATAAGTTACGTCATACAACTCTATCCTGCCTATGCGTATAGTAATTCTCTCCATCGCCTTAACAATGACGAGGCAGCGAGCGCATCACCAGAGCAGATTGCAACGAGGATTTAATTTGGGGAGTTCATAACTCGAGTCATAAGGCTGTGTGCCGCTTTACGGAACAGTACCTTAATGTGATCTGATTGGTTTTCAGCCAAACCCTGCTCGCTGACGTCGAGCGAGGGACCTGCATCAGCCGTCCAAATGTGTCATTATAACTGACTGTCAATTTCCTCACGCTATATGGAAAGTATTTTCTCCACAGTGAATTACGAAAAATCGGGTAACAATATGATTTGAAGAGCTGGATTTTAGCTTTCCTTGGTGCAAACGAGAATTTTCGTATCAGCATGTTACCAACCGCTTTTTGTCGCCTTATTTGCTCTGCAACATCCGTGTCATCAGTGCAATCTGCTGAGATGATGTGCCTTAGATATTGAAATTCATCCACATAATCCAGTGCAACACCGCCTAGTTTTATCTAAGTCGATAGGTAGTAACTAGGACCCTTCGGTCTAACTAGCATACATACAGTTTTTGCAGAGTTACATATAATATTATGAGGTTCAGCAAAATTATCACAGATATCAAGAAGCTTTTGCAATGCTGCGAGAGTCGGTGCTAACAACACCATATCATCTGCATAACTAAGATTGTTAACACAGATGTTAGCAAAATGACACCCTTGGTTTGCTCTACTTGAAAGTAATTCAACTCATAAGTATACACGTTATCCGACAGTGGCGATAGCTGACTTCGCTGCATATTTACGTTTTTACAATGATAAGTGGCCGATTTCAAAATACCCCATCGCACTAAGAATTCCTGTTCCCTGTACCAAAATACAAGCAAGTGCACAATGTGAAGAGGGGCTCCTCTCTCAATTAACTTTCAGAACAAAGTCCAATGATTTACTCTATCAAAAGCTTTCTTCGCGTCTAAAAAAACTGAAAAACAGGCGAGTCTCTACTTTTGTAATACTCAACAGATTATTTTAATGCGAATATCGCCATGTCAGTGCCTTGGCCCTCTTTTGAATCCAAACTGACTGTTTGCGGTAGACAGAAATGTTTGCAATCATGCAAGAATAACCTGCTCAAGAACTTTGGAAATTGAGATGGCAATAGCAATGGGGCGATAATTTTTATATCAGAAGGGTCCATCGTTTTACATTTCAGAAGAGGAATCACAGTTACATGCATTACCTCTCTTGGTGGCCCCTTTACTGGATGCAGCCTGAAAGGAAGTGAGCAAGCTCTGCAGTCAGCCTGTGAGAAGCATTCTTAAACACTTCACTCGGTATGTCGCCATTTCCAACAGCTTTGTTATTTTTGAAGCCTTTGACAATGTTCCTAACCTCTGCCACAGAAACCATTACATTAACAGCAGGAACATTGTCGAGGGCGTATTGCACCCAACCTCTATATTCTCTTTCGTGTCAACAGAATTAGCAATGTGGTGGAAATGCTCCCCCCAGGCCCTCGCAATGTTTGCTTCCCCAGTTACGCCCGCAACCGCGAGGGGAAGTGCTTTCTTTTTAGGATTAAGTGACCAAATTTAATTCCAGAAATCTTTACATTTACCCTCTTGCAATTTTGCTAGAAGAGCCTGCGCACGCAACTGTTGCTCGTTCTCTCTCAAAAACGCGAGTTCTCTACAAAACCGTGACTTTGCTATCCTCATTGCTACCGCAAGTTGACCTCCCCGAGGCCTGCCAGCAATATTCCAATTAAATACGGCGTCTCGTACAGCATAATTCAGTTCTCGTGCTCGTTTATTCCAACCTGTGACGTTATATTTGATCGGGTTTCCACTGCCAAAAACACGCCGTCCTGCAATTAAAATGCACTGCCTCGTACAGCTATACAGATAATTCAATCTTACGTTATTAACACCCTCATTCACTCTTAGAAGCTTACCAGGAATATTTGTTAGCAGAGCATCGAGCTCAGCATAGAATCTGTCCAGTAGTCCCTTATTCTCAAAATTCCCATCATTCGTCTTAACCTCGCGAGAGTTAGGTTGTCTGGGAGTCTGCATTCCCTCTACACTCAAAGTTACCCATAAACATGGTGATCCGTGCTGGCAACATCGGGCAGCAAGTGACAGGAAATTGTTGCATCTAATAACAGCGAGGACAAAGCAATATGATCGATCCATGAGGTGGAAAGAGAACCGTGATTCACATGCGTGTGCGTGTCAAGTGGCAGCAGCCTTGTGTCCTGAAATGCAACATTATGTTCAGAAAATAGCTCTTCCATCTCACTGAACCTATTTGTGTGTAGAAAGGAATTAAAATCTCCTAAAATACACACTTGTTGCTCTTCCCTACTCTCCAATAAGTCCCCAAGTACACCCATGTATCGGAGATATTCCTCCAGCTTTTCACCGGAGTTGACAGGGAAGTAAACATTTAAGACCAGCACAGAAGTCTCGTTAAATGTAACGCTCAGACCCAGGGTTGTATTGCAATCGTATTGTCTAATTTATATATGTGGGCTCAGAGATTGCTGCCAAATGAATGTCAAACCCCCATGTGGCCTCCCCACCCTGATTTTCCTCGTCTTATCGACAGAGGAAATTGAGAATGAAGCTTTTTTTTCTCCCAGAGAGGACGGTAAATTAAGCTGCCAGGGATGGAGCCACGTCTCCTGCAAAGCCACTAACTGAATTGTTTTGCAGAGGTCTGCGACATAGGCTTCACAATGACTTTGCACTATAAATATTGATTACACTGACATGGTAGGGCATCTACTGATACCTGACTCAGGTGAAAACTCAACAAACACGCGTCATAGTGCATGAAACAGTAGGAAACGTTTTGGTGGATCACGAATGTTACGAAATTTATTATCTCCTTGTTTTTTAGTTATATTTTGATTTGATTTTTTATGTTAATATATGAAACCTTGAGTTTTTTTAAGTTGTGCGGTACTACCCTATAGATAAGATTTTTTTTTTAGTCCCAAATATTTACTCATACTATTAATTTTATGAATGAATATTTCGGATGTTCTAAGCTGAGTTCTTTTAATAGGGACTGGAATCCAAGTACAGTGATCATTGGGTTGCATCATTCATGGAGCTGGCATTCTATATAGGAAATATAGGTAAGCAATACACGTAACATGTGTTATAGTGACACAGACATTACAAGGAGGTATAGGTAAACAATACACGTAACATGAGTTATAGTGACACAGGCATTACAAGGAGGTATAGGTAAACAATACTCGTAACATGTTATAGTGACACAGACATTACAAGGAGATATAGGTAAGCAATACACGTAACATGTGTTATAGTGACAGAGACATTACAAAGAGGTATAGGTAAACAATACACGTAACATGTGTTATAGTGGCACAGACATTACAAGGAGGCATAACGATACACGTAACATGTGTTATAGTGATACAGACATTACTAGGAGGGATAACGATACACGTAACATGTGTTATAGTGACACAGGCATTACAAGGAGGTATAACGATGCACGTAACATGTGTTATAGTGACACAGGCATTACAAGGAGGTATAATGATACACGTAACATGAGTTATAGTGACACAGGCATCTCAAGGAGGTATAGGTAAACAATACACGTAACGTGTGTTATAGTGACACAGACATTACAAGGAGATATAGGTAAACAGTACACGTAACATGTGTTATAGTGACACAAACATTACAAAGAGGTATAACAATACACGTAACATGTGTTATAGTGACACAGACATTACAAGGAGGTATAGGTAAACGATACTCGCAACATGTGTTATAGTGACACAGGCATTACAAGGAGGTATAGGTAAACGATACATGTAACATGTGTTATAGTGGCACGGACATTACATGGAGATATAGGTAAACGATACACGTACATGTGTTATAGTGACACAGACATTACAAGGAGGTATAGGTAAACGATACATGTAATATGTGTTATAGTGGCACAGACATTACATGGAGATATAGATAAACGATACACGCAACATGTGTTATAGTGGCACGGACATTACAAGGAGGTATGTGTAAACGATACACGTTACAAGTGTTATAGTGACCCAGACCTTACAATCGAAGTATGGCTTTTCCCCACTCACGATGACAAGTAACGTGATGGGCACATTTTGACATATGCTTAAGTCATTCCTGATGCTCTACTAAGAACTCTATGTTTTAAAAAGATTCTACTTGTGTCAGGGTTTATCTTGAAATAGATGCAGGCAGTGACGACATGATCTTATCAAGGTCAAATACAGTCTGAAATTTGAAAGAAACTTCAACGAGACTGCGAGTGGACGACGAAACATTACCGTTTGATTTAAGGAAGGTTAAGTAAACTTAACCATAAACAATCATTATTAATTGTCTCCATGATTCATAAATTTCAATGATGTTTGTAGTGGGAAAGTAATTTCAACAGAACCTATTTCGGCATTTGGCGTTTCTGTGTTTAAGAGTAGATACCCCTATGAGACACTATAGGAAATCTTGAAGCTTTGATACTACATAACATCATTTTTGGATACGGGTGGGGTGGATGCGGGGTGAAAGGGAGGAGCGATGGGGGGTTGGGCTAGATGAAAAAATGCGCCTATTTAGTTCATAATACAACAGTACAGAGCAAGTGCCACTTCTCACTTCCTCTCTTCTTTCGTGAATTCTCGGATCATTTCGTCACTGGTCAGTTAAGTCTGTCTAGATGTAGTGATCAATGCACTGGTCGATTTTAGATATGCTTTCGAACGTATTCATTGATTGTCCAAATTGACAAGGAAAATTTCCTAAAAAATAACACTAACATGCTCATGAAGATAATTTTTTTTGTGTGGAGAGATATTGTTTGGTCTTGACTGAAGCTGTTTCAATGTTTGTTACAAACATTTGGCAAGGAATGTACTACTCTTCACACGTATCTAGTGATCAGTATATGAGCACAAAACAGCTATTTCAATGACTACCATTTCTG
>SDVV010032583.1:0-11406 GCA_016164225.1 Gammarus roeselii
TAAATATATTCACTCTGATCAACCCATCACGGGTGGTTTATGCTTGGTCAGCGCTAAATATATTCACTCTGATCAACCCATCACGGGTGGTTTATGTTAGGTCAGCGCTAAATATATTCACTCTGATCAACCCATCACGGGTGGTTTATGTTGGGTCAGCGCTAAATATATTCACTCTGATCAACCCATCACGGGTGGTTTATGCTTGGTCAGCGCTAAATATATTCACTCTGATCAACCCATCACGGGTGGTTTGTTAGGTCAGCGCTGAATATATTCACTCTGATCAACACATCACGGGTGGTTTATGTTGGGTCAGCGCTGAATATATTCATTCTGATCAACACATCACGAGTGGTTTATGTTAGGTCAGCGATGAATATATTCACTCTGATAAACACATCACGGGTGGTTTATGTTTGGTCAGCGCTGAATATATTCACTCTGATCAACACATCACTGGTGGTATTTGTTAGGTCAGCGCTAAATATATACACTCTGATCAACCCATCACGGGTGGTTTATGTTTGGTCAGCGCTAAATATATTCACTCTGATCAACCCATCACGGGTGGTTTATGTTAGGTCAGCGCTAAATATATTCACTCTGATCAACCCATCACGGGTGGTTCATGTTTGGTCAGCGCTAAATATATTCACTCTGATCAACACATCACGAGTGGTTTATGTTAGGTCAGCGATGAATATATTCACTCTGGTAAACACATCACTGGTGGTTTATGTTTGGTCAGCGCTGAATATATTCACTCTGATCAACACATCACTGGTGGTATTTGTTAGGTCAGCGCTGAATATATTCACTCTGATCAACACATCACTGGTGGTATTTGTTAGGTCAGCTCTGAATATATTCACTCTGATCAACACATCACTGGTGGTATTTGTTAGGTTAGCGCTGAATATATTCACTCTGATCAACACATCACTGGTGGTATTTGTTTGGTCAGCGCTGAATATATTCACTCTGATCAACACATCACTGGTGGTATATGTTAGGTCAGCGCTGAATATATTCACTCTGATCAACACATCACTGGTGGTATTGGTGGGTCAGCGCTGAATATATTCACTCTGATCAACACATCACTGGTGGTATTTGTTAGGTCAGCGCTGAATATATTCACTCTGATCAACACATCACGGGTGGTTTATGTTAGGTCGGCGCTGAATATATTCACTCTGATCAACACATCACGGGTGGTTTATGTTAGGTCAGCGCTAAATATATTCACTCTGATCAACACATCACGGGTGGTTTATGTTAGGTCAGCGCTGAATATATTCACTCTGATCAACACATCACGGGTGGTTTGTTAGGTCAGCGCTGAATATATTCACTCTGATCAACACATCACGGGTGGTTTATGTTAGGTCAGCGCTGAATATATTCATTCTGATCAACACATCACGAGTGGTTTATATTAGGTCAGCGATGAATATATTCACTCTGATAAACACATCACAGTTGGTTTATGTTTGGTCAGCGCTGAATATATTCACTCTGATCAACACATCACTGGTGGTATTTGTTAGGTCGATGCTGAATATATTCACTCTGATCAACACATCACTGATGGTATTTGTTAGGTCAGCGCTGAATATATTCACTCTGATCAACACATCACTGGTGGTATTTGTTAGGTCAGCGCTGAATATATTCACTCTGATCAACACATCACTGGTGGTATTTGTAAGGTCAGCGCTGAATATATTCACTCTGATCAACACATCACTGGTGGTATTTGTTAGGTCAGCGCTGAATATATTCACTCTGATCAACACATCACTGGTGGTATTTGTTAGGTCAGCGCTGAATATATTCACTCTGATCAACACATCACTGGTGGTATTTGTTAGGTCAGCGCTGTATGTACTGCTATACCTTAAGATGTATACCTTAAGAGATCAAATAAAGGAAAATTCACATCATACTTATTATTTATGATCATTTCGCGTTTTTTTTTGCTTTGTTCCTGCTCTGTATATGTCGTTCACGAGTCCTTACCTTACTCGATTTTAGATTATACACGTAAAACTAGCATCAAATCAATGAGCCGTTACACGAACATATAGTGATTCGTAGTTCTGAATCATCTTTGCCTGAGATATCCACAGGAGCGTTGTTTCCTGTTTGTGACGTCACAGGAGAATCGTTTCTTGTTTGGGGTGTCATAAAAGCGTTGTTTCTCGTTTCTGACGTTACAGATGGATTATTTCTTGTTTGTGATGTCACAGATGGATTATTTCTTGTTTGTGATGTCACACGAGCGTTGTTTCTTGATTGTGACGTCACAGGAGCGTTGTTTACTGTTTATAACGTCACAGGAGAATGGTTTCTTGTTTGCATTGTCATGAGAACGTTGTTTTTTGTTTATGACGTCTGAAGAGCGTTGAATTCTGTTTGTGACGTCACACAGAGCGTTGTTTCCTGTTTGTGACGTCACAGGAGAATTACTTCTTGTTTGTGATGTCACAAGATTGTTGTTTCTTGTTTGTGACGTCACAGGAGCATTATTTCTTATTTAATTGTGACATCGTATGAACGTTGTTTCTCGTTTGTGACTTCATAGGAGCGTTGTTTCTCGTTTGTGATGTCACACGAGCGTTGTTACTGGTATGTGATGTCACACGAGCGTTGTTTCTGGTATGTGACGGCATAGGATGATTGTTTCTTGTTTGTGACGTTATATGAACGTTGTTTCTTGTTTGTGGCCTCATATGAACTTTTTTTCTCGTTTGTCACTTCATAGGAGCGTTGTTTCTAGTTTGTGATGTCACAGGAGCGTGGTTTCTGGCTTGTGACATCATAGTAGCGTTGTTTCTCGTTTTTGACGTCATAGGAGCGTTGTTTCTCGTTCTTGACCTCATAGAAGCGTTGTTTCTCTTTTGTGACGTCATAGAAGCGATGTTTCTCGTGTGTGACATCATAGGAGCGTTGTTTCTCGTTTGTGACCTCATAGAAGCGTTGTTTCGCGTTTGTGTTGTCATAGAAACTATGTTCCTCGTGTGTGACGTCATAGGAGCGTTGTTTCTCGTTTATGACGTCATAGGAGCGTTGTTTCTTGTTTGTGACCTCATAGAAGCGTTGATTTTCGTTTGTGATGTCATAGAAGCGATGTTTATCGTGTGTGACGTCATATGAGCGTTGGTTCTCGTTTATGACGTTATAGGAGCGTTGTTTTTCGTTTGTGACGTCATAGAAGCTTTGTTTCTGGCTTGTGACGTCATAGGAGCGTTTTTCTCGTTTGCGACGTCACTGGAGCGTTGTTTCTCGTTTGTAACGTCATAGAAGCGTTGTTTCTCCTTTGCGACGTCACTGGAGCGTTGTTTCTCGTTTGTGACGTCCTTTTTTTTTCCTTTCATAGGAGCGTTTCTCGTTTGTGACGTCATACGAGCGTTGTTTCTGGCTTGTGACGTGATAGGAGAGAGCGTTGTTTCTCTTTTGCGACGTCACTGGAGCGTTGTTTCTCGTTTGTGACGTCAGAAGAGCGTTGTTTCTCGTTTGTGACGTCACTGGAGCGTTGTTTCTCGTTTGTGACGTCATTTTTTTTATTTCCTTTCATAGGAACGTTTATCGTTTGTGACGTCATACAAGCGTTGTTTCTGGCTTGTGACGTCATAGGAGCGTTGTTTCTCGTTTGCGACGTTACTGGAGCGTTGTTTCTCGTTTTTTAACGTCATAGGAGCGTTGTTTCTCGTTTTTGACGTCATGGGAGCGTTGTTTCACGTTTGTGGCGTTACAAAAGCGTTGTTTGTCGTTTGTGACGTCACTGGAACGTTGTTTCTCGTTTGTGACGCCACAGGAGCGTTGTTTCTCGTTAGTGACGTCACTGGAGCGTTGTTTCTCGTTTGTGACGTCATATGAGCGTTGTTTCTCGTTTGTGACGTCACAGAAGCGTTGTTTCTTCCGAAGAGGGGAAGAGGAATTTCAAAGCTTCAAATCGCCTCTTCTCACTTCTCTAACAATTACAGATGACAGCGTTTTAACGAATTTTGATGTCGTCGGTAATTAATCGAATAACCCTTGCGTTTTAGAACTTGACGAGGAGGTATTTTAATCATTGGGTTTAATTGAGTATTATTTTCCTCTTTTATTTTGTGTGCAGATCATACAGTAAGCTCGAAACAATTTGATCGAGGCAATATCTATAAGCTAACGAACGAGGTGGGCTGTTGGTTTATTGGCGTGCATCTCTAGTTAAATGTTAAGTCTGTGTTCAGGATACATGCTTAGCACAAGTCTGTAATTGTTGTCCGAACTGTTTATCGATATTGTAACAATAAACGGATTATGTGTGGAACAATGTGATGAACACGTGGTTACGGTCACCGTCAAAGCGTCTCCATTGCACGTTGATAAAGCGTGCTCACGCTGATACCCATGGAATGAGTTCTGATCATTGTTCTCCTCTGATTCCCTACTGCCCTAGGGAGTGGAGTTAATTCAGTATGATACACTATCTGTTGTATCAAATTAAAACAATGATGCACCACATTGCTAAGAGATCACCTGAGGCGTACTTCCTTTATTACTCCTGTGCTAATTACATCAGGCCCTCTAATGATCTCCCTTGAGGCGCTAATGCTTGCGTCGCCTCGTCAAAGGCGCTAATGCTTGGGTCGCCTCACCTGAGGCGCTAATGCTTGCGGCGCCTCACCTGAGGCGCTAATGCTTGGGTTGCCTCACCTGGACGGCCCTCCTTCAGGTGCGGTTAAGGTCCTAATGAGCTGTTTGAGGACAGCATCGCTCAAGCTTACGATTGGAAAAGAAGATATGCAGCCAGGGATCATTTAAAAACGGCACTCTCATGATCTCATGAATGAGTGTTATGAGCTTGGATGAGGTCCAACTGACTGTACACGATATAAAAGGCAATAAAGTGGTTAGGCACAGTGGCCACGAACCCTTGGTCTTTGCGGCCTGGTTCTGTCAGCTACGCTCGTGAGGAGCACGAGAAGGTTTCAGAGTTTTAGATGCACACGTGTGATTCTAGACATGTACCTAACAGTGTACGATGAGGCCCCTCATAATGATGGCACTGAATAGGTCAAGGCAGTCTAGTCTTGGCCTTACTCCACCGCTCTCAACCTATCCCGTACCAACTTGTAAATACAGTACATATAAGTGAACCCGTTTTCCCAACCATGATGAAAAATTATCACGTTCTTCACCTGGTTCATGTTTTTCACCTGATTTATGTTCCTCACTTGATTTACGTTCTTCACCTGATTCACGTTCCTCGCCTGATTTACGTTCTTCACCTGATTTACGTTCCTCGCCTGATTTACGTTCTTCACCTGATTTACGTTCCTCGCTTGATTTATGTTCCTCACTTGATTTACGTTCTTCACCTGATTTACGTTCCTCGCCTGATTTACGTTCTTCACCTGATTTACGTTCCTCGCCTGATTTACGTTCTTCACCTGATTTACGTTCCTCGCCTGATTTACGTTCTTCACCTGATTTACGTTCCTCGCCTGATTTGCGTCTTCTTTTCGGACGATCATTTGCGGGACAAAATGTTCATTTTTCGAATGTTTGATTGTCATTCCTCTGTAGTCTTCCTGGATATTGCTCGGCTGTTCTAGCTAGCGTTGAACAATGACTTTTAATCTTTGGTTTACTTCAATCCATTTGTTTACTTCACTATCCATCCGTTTGTTCACTTACCTTATACTCAAATACCTCTCTTCAAACATGATCTTCTGCTGCTGATATTTTCTTTTTGGATTTGGCAATTACATTACGAGCTCGATGATTGCCTTCGGCACTCTCATTACAAGGTTCGATGATTGCTCTTGGCACCCACATTACGGGCTCGATGATTGCCTTTGGCACCCACATTACGGGCTCGATGATTGCCTTTGGCACCCACATTACGGGCTCGATGATTGCCTTTGGTACCCACATTACGGGCTCGATGATTGCCTTTGGTACCCACATTACGGGCTCGATGATTGCCTTTGGTACCCACATTGCGGGCTCGATGATTGCCTTTGGCACCCACATTACGGGCTCGATAATTGCCTTGGGCACCCACATTACGGGCTCGATGATTGCCTTTGCCACCCACTGAATTTTCTCTGGTCCTAATGTCTGACTTCTTTAAACATTGAACATTTTCTTGAACCAGTTGCAGCTTTTTGTGACCATTGATGAATACATTGTTGATCCTCAGCTTTACTTGCGGTCGGACGATGGTCACAGATTAGGTGCTGACGATTACCTTGCAGATTGATGATAAAACTCTCCTCTTGCCATCGTAAAGGAAATTTCTGACAGCGTCATTCTCATCTGTTAATCGCATTGATCATCTTGATGGCACATCGACAACACTCTGAACGTCACAACCCCCTTATTGATCATCTTGATGACACATCGATCACTCTGAACGTTACAACCCCCTTATTGATCATCTTGATGGCACATCGACAGCACTCTGAACGTCACAACCCCCTTATTGATCATCTTGATGGCACATCGACAGCACTCTGAACGTTACAACCCCCTTATTGATCATCTTGATGGCACATCGACAGCACTCTGAACGTCAAAACCCCCTTATTGATCATCTCGATGGCACATCGACAGCACTCTGAACTTTACAACCCCCATATTGATCATCTTGATGGCACATCGACAGCACTCTGAACGTTACAACCCCCTTATTGATCATCTTGATGGCACATCGACAGCACTCTGAACGTTACAGCCCCCTTATTGATCATCTAGATGGCACATCGACAGCACTCTGAACGTTACAACCCCCTTATCGATCATCTTGATGGCACATCGACAGCACTCTACGTTATAACCCCCTTATTCATCATCTTGATGGCCCATCGACAGCACTTCGAACGTTACAACCCCCTTATTAATCACCTTGATGGCACATCGACAGCACTCGGAACGTTACAACCCCTTATTGATCATCTTGATGGCACATCGACAGCACTCTGAACGTTACAACCCCCTTATTGATCATCTTGATGGCACATCGACAGCACTCTGAACGTTACAATCCCCTTATTGATCATCTTGATGGCACATCGACAGCACTCTGAACGTTACAACCCCCTTATCGATCATCTTGATGGCGCATCGGCAGCACTCTGAACGTTACAACCCCCTTACTGATCATCTTGATGGCACATCGACAGCACTCTGAACAATACAACCCCCTTATTGATCATCTTGATGGTACATCGACAGCACTCTGAACGTCACAACCCCCTTATTGATCATCTTGATGGCACATCGACAGCACTCTGAACGTTACAACCCCCTTATTGATCATCTCGATGGCTTATCGACAGCACTCTGAACGTTACAACCCCCATATTAATCATCTTTATGGCACATCGACAGCACTCTGAATGTTACAACCCCCTTATTGATCATCTGGATGGCACATCGACAGCACTCTGAACGTTACAACCCCTTATTGATCATCTTGATAGCACATCGACTGCACTCGGAACGTCACAACCCCCTTATTGATCAGTTTGATGACACATCGACAGCACTCTGAACGTTACAACCCCCTTATTGATCATCTTGATGGCACATCGACAGCACTCTGAACGTTACAACCCCTTATTGATCATCTTGATAGCACATCGACTGCACTCGGAACGTCACAACCCCCTTATTGATCAGTTTGATGACACATCGACAGCACTCTGAACGTTACAACCCCCTTATTGATCATCTTGATGGCACATCGACAGCACTCTGAACGTTACAACCCCTTATTGATCATCTTGATAGCACATCGACTGCACTCGGAACGTCACAACCCCCTTATTGATCAGTTTGATGACACATCGACAGCACTCTGAACGTTACAACCCCCTTATTGATCATCTTGATGGCACATCGACAGCACTCTGAACGTTACAACCCCTTATTGATCATCTTGATAGCACATCGACTGCACTCGGAACGTCACAACCCCCTTATTGATCAGTTTGATGACACATCGACAGCACTCTGAACGTTACAACCCCCTTATTGATCATCTTGATGGCACATCGACAGCACTCTGAACGTTACAACCCCTTATTGATCATCTTGATAGCACATCGACTGCACTCGGAACGTCACAACCCCCTTATTGATCAGTTTGATGACACATCGACAGCACTCTGAACGTTACAACCCCCTTATTGATCATCTTGATGGCACATCGACAGCACTCTGAACGTTACAACCCCTTATTGATCATCTTGATAGCACATCGACTGCACTCGGAACGTCACAACCCCCTTATTGATCATCTCGATGGCACATCGACAGCACTCTGAACGTTACAACCCCCTTATTTATAACTGCATTATCCTTCTGCGTGTCCAAGTCTAATTACCGCTGATCCCATCCATCCCCTTCTGTGTAGGTTGTGTGATCCCTAATTAATCCTAATACATACCATGTGACTCGATCCAATTCTTCCAGGATGCCCTCCTAGCCTGTGTAACCACTAATTACTGTATGAGGGTCGTAGCCTTTAGGCCGATGCCCCCCTTCCATTACAGAAGGGGGTAGTGGGGATCTCGCAGACGTCAGAGCTGAGCCGTGCGCGGTGGAGGGCTTTACCCTCATCTCAGGTTATGGCTTTATACAAATAAGTTAATTACCGACCCTGCGGTGAGGTGAAGGAGAGCGATCGTGAGGGAGTGTGCGGAGAGACAGGGAACGGAGGTAAAGGAAAGAGAGGATGTAGTGAGCACGTGGAGGGACGGAGCAGAGAGAACCAAAGGGTGTGTGCGGACAAACAGGTGACGAAGATAGAGGAAACGAAGGATATTGTAAGCGCGTGGAGGGACGAGGCAGAGAGAACCAAAGGGTGTGTGCGGACAGACAGGGGACGGAGAGAGTGGAAAACAAAGATGTATTGAGAACGTGTAGGAGAGGCGCAGAGAGAACAAAACGGTGTGTGCGGAGAGACGGGGGACTGAGAGAGAGGAAATCGAGGATATGGTGAGAATGGGGGAGGCAATAGCAGAGAGAACAAAAGCGTGTGGGTGGAGAGTGCCAGTGAATAAAGAGAGCTAGAGAAGAAAGACAAAAAATGTGTGGGATGGCGATTACGGTGTTGAGACGACATGTGGTGTAAGTACGAAGACAAGGGCTTGTGGTACCTTTGGCAAGGTTCAGAGTAAATTGTAACAGATCCAGTCTCCTTTTCTCATAGCTCTTTAGTTCTGGTTTCTATCGTGCTCGACCGGTGGTGTTGCTGCGTGATCGTCATGATCGTCATTCTTGGTTCATGACAGAGCGTCGAGTTCCAATGTAGTGTCTTTAACACGTCATTTGTCACCACCGTAGTTATACAGCAAGGGCGATCACCGCAGCCACTTAGAGCAACTCGTCATTTGTCGCCACCGTAGTTATACAGCAAGGGCGATCACCGCAGCACTCAGATCAACTCGTCATTTGTCGCCACCGTAGTTATACAGTAAGGGCGATCACCGCAGCCACTCAGATCAACTCGTCATTTGTCGCCACCGTAGTTATACAGTAAGGGCGATCACCGCAGCACTCAGATCAACTCGTCATTTGTCGCCACCGTAGTTATACAGTAAGGGCGATCACCGCAGCCACTCAGATCAACTCGTCATTTGTCGCCACCGTAGTTATACAGTAAGGGCGATCACCGCAGCACTCAGATCAACTCGTCATTTGTCGCCACCGTAGTTATACAGTAAGGGCGATCACCGCAGCCACTCAGATCAACTCGTCATTTGTCGCCACCGTAGTTATACAGCAAGGGCGATCACCGCAGCCACTCAGATCAACTCGTCATTTGTCGCCACCGTAGTTATACAGCAAGGGCGATCACCGCAGCCACTCAGAGCGACTCTTCATTTGTCGCCACCGCAATTCCCAATTGCTCTGAATAATTGGCCATTAGGACAGACAAATGAGCGTCTGTAGATGACGCGTCCTATTTTTGGTCATCGCTCGCTGTGGGAGGATAGTGTCACTTGCAGCACCATTGAGGAGCGCCATATTATCTACGTCTTTATTGCAGAGGTAACAGAACATGCAAAAGTTCAAGCTTGTAATTTACAGAGATTCGTTCAGATATACACACGAGCTGTCCTTGTTTTCCAGATATCCAGCTTGCAGGCCTACCGAACGATCTCTTTAATAGATGCACAGCTTATAGTCCCAAATTATTTTGGGGAGGCCTCAGTGTCTTGTTTACTTAAAAATTAATCCGCCATAGATATTGTCTGTTGGCACGATTGTTCCCTTGGTTCTAAGATGATACAAGAAGTCGAGGTTCTTTTCAATTGCAACTGTGCTGATGACCCAGCGAACACCATGAATTGACGGTGTTGCCCTATAGTGAGCTGCTGGGTTGACAGCTTATATATCATTCATTGGTCTAGAGGTTAAGAGTTCGTCTGGTTTATAGTGAGCTGCTGGGCAGATATATTATATATCGTCCATTGGTCTAGAGGTTAAGAGTTCGTCTGGTTTATAGTGAGCTGCTGGGCAGACAGATTATATATCATTCATTGGTCCAGAGGTTAAGAGTTCGTCTGGTTTATAGTGAGCTGCTGGGCAGACGGATTATATATCATCCATTGTTCTAGAGGTTAAGAGTTCGTCTGGCTTATAGTGAGCTGCTGGGCAGACAGCTTATATATCATCCATTGGTCTAGATGTTAAGAGTTCGTCTGGTTTATAGTGAGCTGCTGGGCAGACATATTATATATCATCCATTGGTCTAGAGGTTAAGAGTTCGTCTGGTTTATAGTGAGCTGCTGGGCAGACAGCTTATATATCATCCATTGGTCTAGAGGTTAAGAGTTCGTCTGGTTTATAGTGAGCTGCTGGGTAGACAGCTTATATATCATTCATTGGTCTAGAGGTTAATTGGGGTGGATGGATGATTATTCGTTTTATAGATCATTAACACTTTATTTTAGTATTTTATTACTTCTTCTAGCTTGGGCTCTATTATATTTCTCTGCCCTTTTTTCATGGTGATAAATTTTGCAGTGGTTATTTTTATTATATGCATCGAGGTTGGTTGAGACAAGGTGACCCAGGGAGAGGAGGTACTCGTGGGATCCGCGGGACTCGGGGACCCGGGGTTTCGGGAACCCGGGGGACTTGGGAGACCAGGTGGATTTGGGCTGGTCCACTTGGATCTTTCTGGGGCCCTTAGGGACACCATTGAGACCCTTTGGGAGCCTTTTGAGAAACTGTGGGACCCTATAGAGGCCCCTCTGAATTCTGTAACCTCTGCTCTCCCCTCGCAGCGCTGGAAAACCCATTCACAGAAAAACGTTTATGTGAGATGCTTGAGTTGAACAATTAACCATTACAGTCCGCGGATTGCTGACGCAAGGGGCGAGGGTCGCGTCGAGG
>SDVV010032584.1:0-11406 GCA_016164225.1 Gammarus roeselii
AAGCTTTGTTCCATCTTTGGTTCTCAAACTTACCATTGCTGTGGGTAGGGCAGTAGCCTTCCCACATCCTGTTGCCAGTGCATTAACAGTAGCTACACTAGCAGGACCATTTGCTGCAGGACTAGAAGCCATACCTTTCTGATTCTCTGAAGACTCGTCATCTGACTGCGGATACTTACCTCTTTTATTACATAAAGCACCATGGTGACCCGTCTTTCTACGTATTTTGCAGAATGGGTCTTTTTCAGAGCAATCTGTTGCTCTGTGGCCCACCTTGAAGCACTTGTAGCGAAGGCGCAGCTCAAATACTCGAGCTTTCCTTGCCTCGGTGGTCTGGTATTTTGTGCATCTATACACAAAGTGATCCGCTGAACATAGACCACGTCCAGAAGTTCCTCCTGAAATGACCCAACAGTGCTCAGGGGCTTGGAGTTATTTCCCAGATTCCCTCTGGAGCGATTTTCATTATGTGCTGGTCTTTGAGTGCCAGCAGTTGGTCTTTGCTTCCCAGGATTTTGGGATATACCTTGTGTGTCACAGTCTTCCATTCTAACTATGACATCTCGCTGTGCCATGCGGAAATTCTTCATGTTCCAGGCTTCAGAATTTTCTTTGTGACCATTGCAAGCTTCTAAAATGGTGGAAGGTAGTTTCCTCTTGAGCAGGTTGACTAAGATGAAACTGCAATTTGTGCACTCGTTGCAGTCTATCCCCGCAGCCTTCAAGTGACACAATTGAGCTTCCATCCTATGTCTGAATTCCTGCAGGGATGCTAAGGATCCCGTACTTGCTTGGATGTCATCCAAGGCATAAAGATGAGCAACTTTTATGCGTGACTCATCTCCAAACTGTTTCTTGAGCAGTGCCACTGCTTGAGGGTATGCCTCATTTGTGGGTGTGAAACCCATCAACACACTTTGGGCAGGCCCCTTCAACTTGCTACTTAGATAATGAAAATTTTCAGAGGGTTCCAAATCTGGACTCTGATCTATAGCTTTGAATGACTGCCAAATACTATTGAACAAAAGTATGTCCCCGGAGAACTCCATTATCTCTAGAGTTGGTAACTTCACTCTTGCTGCCCTTCTTGTTTCACTAACAGATGGAGTGGCATTGCTAGGTGGACCAACTCTAGTTTCTTCCATCAAGCGGTTGCATTTTGTGATGAGCAACCTTACCTCGTCTAACTCTTTCACATGGTCCGCTGCCATACTGTTGAGTGCACATTCGGTAACTGTTTCATCATTTACTTGGATCTCTTGGATCTGCTCTTGCAGGTCCACTACCTTTTAGATGTGCCCTTCAGCTAGCCTCACATTCATAGCAGGAGCATCTAAATTCTCAGGGGCACTGATGGAGTCTGCATCACAACACTTTCAACTTTGGAAGCAGTGATGTGATGAAGCCCTTATATGCCCCTTTGCTGCGAATGAGACCATCCAAGGGTGGCGCCATCCTGAGATCCTTGGGTATTTATCCGTCACAGAATAAATTTTTTACCTTGTCCGTTCAGTTACGGAGTTTACTTGACCAACTAGTCAACAAATTCCACCCCTCTCAAATGTTTCCAAAACCTATCAGTCAAAAGCACACTACTTTTCAAGGCATAGAAACAAAGAAGAAAAATGAATCTATTGACACTTGATTTTGACCTTGGTGACTTACAGACACGAATGATCTACCATATTAACCTTTTGTTGGTTGAAATACCACCCTTCAGGAACGCTTCCCAGCCTGTCACGAGAGAAGTCACTAATTCTCATAGGCACAGAATCAATCATGGAAATTATTATTTCTTCCCAACACTATAACAGTCTCCTGATAGCATGTAGACACAACCTATGTCTACTCTATTTAACTATTCATCAATTGGAATTATGTCTTCCTAAATGTTTTCAGAACCTGTCAGTGAAAAGCACACTACCTTTCAAGGCATAGAAACAAATAAGAAAACACCAACTTCAACTTGACACCATTTGCTATCAGGTTTAACAATATTTTATGCAGTTTTCATTTTTATAATCATCTTTTTAGATAATTGGAGCCGTCATCATTTGACAAAGTAATTCCCAATGATAACCAGGGTTGCACTCAAACTTGTCAACCAAGGCTAACCTTGAAAACTTAAATATCAAACACTAGCTCCAATTATAATACATTTACCATGTGCCAGTAGAAATCTGGCTCTTCCCATTATATGTTGCAAATTGATAACTTGTTAATTACAAACATACAAAACCATTTGATTCATAAATGAAAAATTTACCAATAACTTGACCCGCATTTTTTTTCAACACATTAAATAAATATATCACTGCCTATAGCTTTATATTTCACACCGGACACTCATTGGGCACATCATTTCCAAGAAGGCGTCGTCACCATGACGCTTGCTCTTTTCAAAAACAATGTCGGCGATCTGAATACAGAGATCCTGTTCGAAGTTGGACCATTATGTGGGAATTATTTCCTTTCCCTCAGCACTTTACACACTTAATTTCCTTATAAAACACCTTGAAGGGTATTGACACTGGATTTTATCTTTGAGCGCAACAGTTAACATATATTTTTACACTTCACTCATACAATGGGAACTTACTTGGATTTGGCAGGAGTTTTACTATCTTCATCGAATTGATGGCCACTTCATGTGGGCTCCCTTTCTTGAATACACTGTCGTCAACGGTCATGGAGTACTAATCAGCTATTGTTACACTAAACTGCGTCATTCTAAACTGGCAGGGTTAGTTACGCTCTCTACAGCTACAGTAAGACCTACTTACACTAGTCGATTGTCGTCTGATGTTTGATTGCATCCTACATTGGTGGTTTCGCCCGGGGGCACACGGTCACGTACGAACTCGGGCATAGTTACATGAACACTGAGGCTTCAGCCCTCTTTCCCAAGGGGCGATCATCTTTCACGCTTGCCGGTTGGTTACACATACACACGGACATCGCACACAATAAGGTTTACTCTCATTCCACAAACAACTACAACATTACCGTAATTAAACATTACCATACCATAGAAATGACCTATTTCAGTGTCATATGTATACCTTAGGATGACTTACGCATACAACAAGGGCTACTTGGTTTTTAAAGAATTGCTCTATAAACGACAGGGGAAATTCATCTTACAAAACAGCGAGTAATGGAAACTTCCTGGCAGTTGGGAAGGGGGGGAGGGAGAGCGGTAGACACTGCACACTCCTCCCCATCTCAACCCAAGAAACGCTCACTCACGCTGATAACAAGATGATTCACGAAATATATACATACATATACACATATATATATATATATATATATATACATACATAAGTACATACATATACATACATGCATATATACACTAACTTCTTCTCCGTGCTAGGCATGTGGGATATATTCGCCACATAAGCCTTTAGTAAAGATATGCGAGCGGATAACATAGTTGAGATGCATAATAAATTGTTAAAGAATTTTAACACTTACACTCAACACAAATCCGATGGATTAGATCTCCCAGACGACATGTAACCGGACCCAAATCCAATGTCGAGAGGTAAAACATACTAATATTTTGGATCATTACATCCAACTACGCTTATTTCATACCTAACATTATATGAAATTAGGCGAATTTATAACTAATTCAGATATATTCCTATGATAGCCAATCAAAACGTACAACAACAACTATAAATAGTTAAATAATATTCTCTACTCTACCCTAACCGACAACGAATAACTATTATAAACGGTTTCGCCTACCACACCCAGATGATAAATCCTACTCCAATATCCCACGTGATCTGGTTCATGAGAAAATCGTATAGTAACGAAACACCAATACCAAAAATATCTGACATTTAAAACTGACACTGAGTTCATGCATAATAAAGAAATAATACTACGGTATCCGTTCAAATCTATGACAAATTCCTAGACCTAACTGATGCTATGCATCTAGTAGGACAAATTCAAAGCCCACTGTGTCATAACAACGAACTCTACAATGCTTAACTAGGTCACTTCTCAGCAATCTACCACTGATTTATAACAAATTTAGAGGTAACACCCAGTCATGTTACAATACCTTAGACATACCATGCATCTGTTTAGTCCTCCATCTCTGGACAACGTCGAGCAAAGTCACATCCTGGGCATAACCAAGCATCTATACACAGGTCCAGTTGTCAAGAATGGGGCTGACATGAGTCTCAAAGAGTGTGATCAAAAAAATCCAGGGTCCTGTTCACTGACGACCTAAATAAATCCCCACAAAGACCATCAGCTCATCGTACAACCTCTTTAACAAACCCATGAAACTCAAGATAAACATTGACATAACTTACAAAAATCACGTTGAAATTGGACGACCTCCAAACGACCACCAGAGAGTGTAAAATCCCCCTCTACACCAGGACCAATCCATTCAGTAAATCGTCTTCTGAAACGTTAAACTACACATGCTAGGGTTCAATGACGAAATGTAGTACAGATTTACACCTCATAAACATACATTCCTATGATTATCGTGAAAAAATCATACAATAATAACAATAAAAAAATACGTAATTCTCTACTCTGCTCTAATTAACACAAAACATGTAATACACTTAAGTATCCATCACAGTAAATCGGTCCACTTTTACAAATAAACACATACAAAACGAGTTTTTGCCTAGGGGACTCTCAAACTCCTTCTAAACATTGAAGTATGGTCCTACAATAAACGTACAATAAGCTAACAACAAGATCGAGTTTGTAAGAAATTGAATCATTTATATCTATAATATCCACGTCAAACATTGTACCAGGATGTAAAAATATATATAAAACACTAAAAACTACAACGTGTAACTAAATTAGACCTGAAATAATGTTCTACATTGCAGATACAAACGTAATATTCCTATAATTGTATAAATACCCAATACCTTGCATCGAAGATGGAAACTCAGCAGAGAACATACAAAACTGAATGACAGATACTAAAACGCTCGAGTTATAATAAAGCAAGAACAATGATGTGATGCAATAACCGACCAAGCAAGTAACGTCAATAAGTCAATTATACTCTAGGGTGATAATACTAATGTAAACATGGATTTAACATGGAAGTGCAATCTCGCCCACTTTTCCAAAGCGAGAGAATTATAACGGAATGCTTCCATTGATAAAGACAATCCTATTCACCCTGAGCAAATAATTTGCATCTTGAAAATATTCCATAACGGGATCTTTCTCCTTTTGAAGGAATATTTCAGTATACTGTTAATTTTTGTATCACCTTCTGTGTCCGACATCTCAACGCCAGAGATAACAGAAGAAGGATATACTGCCAGAGTAACTAAAACAGAGCGCAAGGGTAGTGATCGCAGAAAATAACAATAAACTACTTGTATCTATGCCCCGTGTAAATTGATCAATAGCGAACGACGTAGAAATGATATCAAGGTTGAAAAATTCATCATGAACGTGGCCGGAAGTCAACATTTGTGTAAATTATAATGTAACTGTTAGTATTATCAATAAAAAATTATCTTATAAATGTATGTTATCAATACCCCTAAACATTCAGAGGACTAGCATTGAGAATGCATATATGCAACATGACATACAATGGAATTGCAATACAGTATGCCCAGCATTGAAATGCAAATACCTATATGTAAACGTTCTATTTATATAACCTATTAACATTGATAACCTATAAGTATATATAAAAACTAATAACAAACAAATAATACGAAAGCTGTCCGTCCGTCCGGCTTCTAAAACGGGTCGCTATCCCTGGCGCTAAATTCTTTTATAGCTAACGTCAGATCAGCCCCATTCATCTCCGCCAACTGCCTTATCAGCCACAAGTTGTTCCGACTACCCAACTACGGTACCATTTTTAACAGCGAACATTCATAGCGTTCCTCAGTCACACCAGCAACTGTCATATCTGCCAGTAACATTCTGCCTAAACTCTGTTTCAGCCACGTCAGAATCAGCCACGAGGCGTACCATTTTACTGGTTATCACTTAAATGAAACTTTCCCTACCCAACCTAACCTAACCTAAGGTACGTGTTTCTAACCCGCGGGGCAAAGGTACGATGTTCTAACCCGCGGGGCAAACATACGTATTTTTCTAGGGTACGTAATGCCGTTTTTTAGCGTTTTTTTATTGAAGTTTCATTTAAGTGATAACCAATAGGTTGGTACGCCTGTTCAGGTGTAGAGACAGTGGCAGATATGACAGTGGCAGATTTTAAAGTGGCGAAAATGCGCGTGGGCTGAAACATCGTTTAGATCGAGAGCACGTGTGGTGAAAGATTTTTGGCGGTTATGACAGTGTCCGGCCATGATTGTGAGGTGAAGTGAAGTGGCGATAGTGCGCGGGCGCGGGAATAATTTTAGCGTAAACGCTGAGCTCCCGCTAAAACCAGTTCCGGTCAAGCCCTACCTTCGCGCCGCTGACTCCGGTTAACATGGTCGCTCCAAGATCGCCCGTCCGTATACCCACCGATAAAACTGCCTCGAATTGCGTTTTGCAGTATTTTACACAACTCATGATGCGGCTGCGGTGTCACTGCCTCGGCCGCGGGCGAACGACTCGATCGTGGCTCGCCAATACGGTAGACAATCTTTCCCAACAATGGAACGGCCTCGGCCGTGCACTCGTCCAACTTGAGCCGAAGTTAGCTCGTCTTGAACAAAACTCGCAGCGGCAGCAAATTTCCCACCCCTAGAAGCGGAAAAGAGGACACTCCTAAATTAATTTGATAACGGATATGATTAGCCTACAGAAAGGACCCACAAAACAAACAGCTGACATACCTAACTAACCACTGCTACGTACCTCCCGCCCATTGCTGGTAGTCTCCCTACGCTGCGTCGATTGGCCTCTCCTCTCACAGCCCCCAGCCTGGTCCCCCCGGTCAGGCTCGGTTGGCCTTCGCAGCCTTCCCTGCTCCCGTCTTGTTTGTTTCTGCCCTCCTGGTTCTTTTGCCAGTGCCTGATTCCATCTCATGTTGTCCCTCTGTGTTTGACTTGACCAATGGTAACCCGCCGATACCCTTGACGCCTCGTTCATTGACCCTCCTTCAGGTTTCGTCACTCTGCTGCTATGACGTCAAAGCACGTCGTTCAAAGAATACGCCCTAGCCTTCACTTTCTCTACAGCACCATCATATCTTTGATACGAATACCGAAGGCTGTTCCATTCCCATGAGTCCATAAATTTATTGCTTCGTCTTCGTGATCTTTATTTTTTTTAACCTCCTCCAATTCAAAGTAAGGCCGATCTTCATCCAAACGAAATTGTTGCATACAATCCAGATTTTCTTTTGTTCTTAGGTAAAATTCATTTCCACTACCTCAGCTTCATTACACATGTGAAGGTATTCAGTTTGGATCGTGTCAATTTCGATATTTACCTTCTTATTTTATTCGAACTCTGTTCCATACGACTTGAATATTTCAAAATCAGTTACCCAAATCCAGCTTCATTTATTCTTCATCCATTCATGAATAATTTTCCACACTTCTAAGATTCTTGTTCTACGCATTCGTAGAAAAATCTAACTTTCAACAGTACTAAATATTTGTTCGAATCAAGCCATATCATCTTCGGATATATTTTCATCCAACACACACAAACAAAATTTTGTGACGTAAACATTCATTTTTGTTTTATTTTAGGACGACACGTACGTCTCCACTTGATCTCAACGTAACACTGACTCCGATCTCGGTAAACAGCTAGCTATTATAATGCGATTTCATGCTTTTTTTGGCAAAACATTAGGCCTAACGTTGCTCACCTAGGTCATCAGCTGTGTATGTATATGCATGTGTATAGGGCTGAGTACGTATGTGCATGTGGATGTTCATTCGTATGTGCGTGTTACATGAGTTGAAATAAAGATATAACGAAAATTTAAAATTCAAAATCTCAATAATATTTCCAAGTTTTGAGGGATAACAGAGCCAAGATATCACTTCAATAGACCGTTTTGGCTCTGTTATCCCTCCAAAACTGGTAACATTGTTGAAATTTTGAATTTTGAATTGTTTGTTAGACATTCCTTTTAACTCATGTAACACGTACATACGCATGAACATACACATGCACATACGTACACAGCCCTGTACATATGCATGTACATACACTGTTGATGACCTAGGTGAGCAACGTTAGGACTAATGTTTCGTATCAAAGATATGATGGAATATATGAAGGTATTTGAGAGGAAACTGGAACATAGTGTTAGTGGGTATGGTTAGATGCACAAACTATGTTGTTTCTAATCAAAACAACGAGGTAGAAAGTATTGATGAATACAGCAAGATCTGTAATTAATACTAATAAATACTGATAAAACTACGTAAATCCTCAATGAAATGTTTATAATATCCTATACTTAAGGGATAAGCAATGAATTGCAAACATCGTGTCAGTCGGAGGAAACATCAAATTGTTGAAATCGGTAGAAGAATATGTTTTAAGGCCTGAAACGATGCCATAAACCTATCTCGGGGTAAATAATCTAAATGTGTCACAGATTGGTAGGATATATATCAGTGTCCGATCAGATCTTGCTCAGTCAACGTAGTGAATCTGTTGTGGAAGGATGGGATGTAGCTTAAGTGATCGATTGTTTGAAAGTAATGGGATGATGGGGTCTGTTAATTTTGCCAAAAAGAAATAAAATGGAATAAACATTAGTACATCAGTAATGTGTGGCGACATCTGAAGCGGAGTCATCGTCACGAATATGAAAATTATAGGAAAGGAAAGGCAAATCAGTCGTGCAAGTCGTCAAAAGATGTAGTGCCAGGCGATCTTGAAGTAAAATAAGAAAACATAGTGTGAGACCCTGTGTCCGTTTGTATGAAACTGGGTACATGAATGATATACTTGTAACATACAATCCATCTAAGTTTGAAAATAGGACCTCTCTGCTAACTAATATGGGTCGAGAGTGACGACGAAATAAATAACATATATATTAAAGTGCTATTTAGAGTCGTGTGGAGGGCTTCCTATGAATATACCAATGACTGAATACCATTCATGAAGATAGGTTAGGTAAGGTTTTTATGGGTGTGAATTACATGTAAATGAGGTGTAGAATTGTGTAAAAAAAGCAAGAATCATATGAAAATAGCTATAACAATCAAACAAACGATGTAATTTACACATGAAAATGGATGAAATTTGCTAGATCAAAATTGAAAGTGTGTATCAGAACTGCAAAGGATGGATCAAAATGTAGAGCCAAGTGGAGACGATGGATGATCCACATTAACCTAACATGCCGTGAAGCTGATTCACATTAAATATCTTGTTACAGAAGCAAGGGACTTTGTTCTGATGGAAAAAAATCACAGATCAGAGGTAAAATGCTACAGATGTTAACCGACCCTGTATATGCATACAAAGGTGTGCATGTGTCTACATTGAGCCGGCATCGACCCCTGTATACGCCTACATTATGCCGGTATATGCCGGCATCGACCCCTGTATACGTCTACATAATGCCGGCCTATGCCAGTATCAACCCTGTATACGGCTACATTATGCCGGCATCAACCCTGTATACGCCTAGATTATACCGGCATCAACTCCTAATACGCCTACATTGAGTCGGCATATGCCGGGATCAACCCTGTATACGCCTACATTATGCCGGCATATGCCGGCATTAACCCTGTATTCGCCTACATTACGCCAGCATATACCGGCATCAACACTGTATACGCCTACATTGAGCTCTGACCGACCCTCCATATGCGTACAAAACGTGTGTATCATGGTGTGTGATCTAAAAAAAAATACGTAAAATAGAGTCATGTAGAGGGATTTGATATGTATATTGCACACAATAAAGACTAAATATCATACATAACCATCACACTTGAATGAAAAATGTATAATTCTTGGTTGGAATAGGTTAGGTTAAGTATTAATGTATCTGGCGGTGTATGGCAACCCTTTTTGAATTCATTGATATTTGATCTATTGTAATGTAATTTACGTGTGATGTAATTTTAGGTTTACACTGTTCTGATTGTGTGGAAGGGGGCGTGGTATTTCAAGTCGAGGCCATGACGTCCGACCAATAAGATCAAACCATTGTGGGTGCCTTGTGTGTGATTGGGTGATTCAAAGTCGGGCGATGAATCAGAGGGGCGACAGCGAATGCGGGGAGGCACTGCGTAAGGAGTAGAGGAAACTTCAAGACCGACACTGAGGCGGTGTGGCCACGCGGCTGCTCTTGCCCTCGGCCAGGGCCTTGTGCGGCAAGGGGAGTCGCAGTACCCTGTCACCTGTATGAATCTGCGGGAGCATCACCTTCATGAGGTCCCGTGACTTTAGCCGTAGGGGGGGGGAAGACCCTACACATCCAGATCAGGGCGCAACGGGAAGGGAGCTGCAACCATTACGTATATATTCACTGTAAGTCTGTAAGTGCAGTACGCCTTTCGCCGATATCTATCTGCGAGGGCATCACCATTAAGGGGAGACGCGACGACAGCTGTGGGGGCAGAGACCCTACGCATCCAGCGCCGGGGCTCAATGAGAATGGGGGGGGAAGCTGCAATTGAGACGCGTACATCCGCTGCAAAGCTGCATGCCCAGTACGCCTGGTACCTGTATCGGTCTGCAAGGCATTTTCTTCATGAGCGGGGAGCGACGTCGTAGTGATTCTTACTAGGAGGCATGGTGGATCGTCAAGAGCTTCGACGACAGCTGTGGGGTAGTATAAAACCGGTGCAGTGTTGTGCGGAAAGCCCGGACCACTTTTATCGGTGCTCAATTAGGTTGTTGCTATCAAAACAGTGTTCATGAGTTTAAATATAAACCAGAGTGAAGTGTCCTTAACCATGCAGTCAACTAAATAATAAACCTATACGTATTTCCTGTTTCAGCTATTCGCCTTGACCCTCCTCCGCTATCACTATACTTATCTCCTTCAATCAACTTAAATCTACGTTTCATTACACTATGTTGTCGTACATTGCTATATATTTTGCTAATTATGTACCTTATGCATGATTTATATCCTAGATCTTGTTGACTGTGGACCTTACATCCCAGATCTGTAGTAAAATGTTTGAGTGGATTTATTCAATATATGTTATAATACACGAAAATGGTCGGAGCAACAAATCCAACATTACAGCAAAAAATATCATTCTAACAGTAAAACAATACATAAAACACACTAAGCAATTAAATAGGGGTAAACATAATAAAAATATACCTGTAAATTTATTGCCAACGCTTTCACAAACATAACCAACACTGATATATGCGAGCATCATATATTACCGTTTTACCACTGCAGTCTACTAGCGAGCGATCACCTAACATTACTTGAAACAAATCGATATTACTGGACTTGTAACAAGCAAAGTG
>SDVV010032585.1:0-11406 GCA_016164225.1 Gammarus roeselii
TATTTCCTTCACAGCTCGGGAGATGTTTTCTATGTTCTCTGGTTTAGTTACGTTATGGTCGGATAAAAGTTTTTGCTGCATCAAGTTTGGTAGCATTGTAACACTTATATCATTTGGCTTGGCGAGAGTGAATACTTGAATTTACTCATAAGCTGCGGTGGGCATTGCAATGCAATGCAAATTGGTTGCCGTAGCTCTTGTCGTTTTGCTTGTTGTTAAAACGATATTGTGCATCGGGCGGACGCCAGTGAAAAAATTAGGCGCGAGGCAAAGGGGGTGACTGTGTCTTGTCATTAAAGGTCTGGGTCCGACTACTGTGTAGAGTGTAACACGTGGAGCGATACAGGATATCGGTGGGCGAGGTGGCGGGCCCGAGGACCAGGCTTTACGACTGAGCTAGAGGGCCAATGGAAGGATACATATGGTTCATGTATGTTCAATTTGAGCAGTGTTGCGTTACAGTGAATAATTAACTAATTTGATATTTTGGTGATTGTAGATGGACTAAATATTTTAGAGTGCAAATTTACTTAGGGTTTGCATTTTTCTTCTTACTAAGGAAGTTATTTGACGGAAACTGGTCAGAAAATTGGCCTTTGATTTATTGCATTGGTGACGTGAGGCGACTAATCGATGTGTTGGTAACGGGAGCCGAGACTGCGATTTGGTTGGCAGCGTCATTGTTCTGAGCCTGCCCGTCATTGACGCAGGCCGGCTAGCGTTTGAGGAAGCGACTTAGTGGTTTTAGTCATGTTTGTTTTATTAAGTGCCTGTTGCGTGATTCAATTGTAAGCCTGGTATAACACTTCCATACATTATTTGTGGACCACCCATTTTATTCGGGGTGTATTTGTTAAGCTTTGATAGCGATGAATTCAAGATAGAAGAAGGCCGATGATCCTGTTAATCTGATTGTGCTCTGAACCAAATGAATCTCGATCATAATATGGTTCAATTATATTAATAAATGTGTTTTATAGTGCTGCTCGCACGAATAAATAACCAATAATTTAAATAGTTCAAAATTTTATCTCTGGGTTTTTCCTGACTCCTTCATTCGCCTCAACTCCTTATTCCCTATCACCATCTTTTCATTATTCACATTGGTTTTGTTTCATTACAAATATACGCTTATAAAGAAATATTAGTGTCGTTTCAACTGATTAAGTGTTTAATAAATATAAACAGAGTCTCGTTACTAGTATGGAAATTGTATCCGCGTAATAGAAAATTCAAAAGCTGCTTGGTTGAATCTGCAACACTGAATATAACTTCTTTTACATGTGTGAAATTATTTTGATAAATTCAAATTCTCTGATATATCCAAACCATTGCATAAACTGAGACCAAGCAATAGAAATTGAAATTTCCTAAAGGATGTTGAACGTTCACATTCTTTCCTTCCCCATCATAGTCTTCAATGTCATAGGTGATGCTTATATGTGACGCGACGTGTCTCTGAAGGGCGGCGATACCCTGTCGAATCTTCGTTTTTACGCATGACTTGATAGAACCTGTCATTGTTCGGAAATATTCTACCTCGCTGTCAGCAGAGCGTGAGACAGGGGAGAGTAACTCTATCAGAAATGTGTCGTGTAAACACAAGACTGCTTCGTTCGATAAGATTCATCGCAGAGACGATCCAATCAAGGATTGTCGTGTGGACAGCTATAGCTTGCACGGTCTTTCAGAGAGGGAAAAAAGGTTGTTTTTCATACCAGTGGTGACACCGACCTGCTAATTTTTCTTTTTTGATGAAGATTTAGTTTGATCCTGGAGAGCAAAGTTTTTTAGTTCAACTGTGCTTTCAAAACAACCATGTGAGCCTGTTAATTACGCTATATGGGATAATCGGAACACGAATAAACTAACTCAATGTTTTTCTTGATAGTATGATTTGCAAGTTTGGTTTAACATGTTATATAAGAGTGGACAAAAATCGTAGGAGAAGTTGTTAATTAGCAGTGAAAACGGAAAATATTTAAATCTCCTCAACTATTGAGTCCAATGTAAAATATAAAACATCACAAATATGAACATGTAGAACTAATCAAAATTAGAAAAAAAAGCTATTTTTGTTTCTCAAATGAATCAATCCTGTTTTTATCAGTAGTGAAGACCAGAAATTGTCAGTTAATAAAACATTGTTACGTATCAGTCGCTCTTTTAAAACAGTAGTTCTCGGCGAACAGGCTTCAAACACATTAAAAGCAGTCGTTGTCCAGGTGCGTTCTCATGGATCGGGAGGTAGCCAAGACAGAAAGACCGCAGCTCAATTTCTAAGCCAGCAGGACGACGGCCAGCTATTTCTAAGCCAGCAGTTGCTGGCGCCCTGAAACATCAGCATCGTAACACAGTCCTGCATCTGCAGCTGTCCTAGGGCTTAACTACCGGAACATTGTCCAGCAGGTGTTACTGCCCGAATGCATCAATAACCTCGCACTGTCCAGCAGGTGCTACTGCCCTAATGCATCAATAACCTCAAACTCTCCAGCAGGTGCTACTGCCCAAATGCATCAATAACCTCACTCTGTCCAGTAGGTGTTACTGCCCAAATGCATCAGTAACCTCACACTGTCCAGCAGGTGCTACTGGCCTAATGCATCAATAACCTCACACTGTCCATCAAATGCTACTGCCCTGATGCATCAATAACGTCGCACTGTCCAGTAGTTGCTACTGCCCTAATGTATTGATAACCTTACACTGTCCAGCAGGTGTTTCTGCCCAGATGCATCAATAACCCCACACTGTCCAGCAGTTGCTTGCGCCCTGACATATCAGTATCGTAACACAGTCTTGCATCTGCAACTGTCCTAGGGCTTAACTACCGGAACACTGTCCAGCAGGTGCTGCTGCCCTAATGCATCAATAACCTTACACTGTCCAGCAGGTGCTACTGCCCAAATGCATCAATAACCTCACACTGTTCAGCAGGTGCTGCTGCCCTAATGCAACAATAACCTTACACTGTCCAGCAGGTGCTACTGCCCAAATGCATCAATAACCTCACACTGTCCAGCGGGTGCTGCTGCCCTAATGCATCAATAACCTTACACTGTCCAGCAGGTGCTACTGCCCAAATGCATCAATAACCTCACACTGTCCAGCAGGTGCTGCTGCCCTAATGCATCAATAACCTCACACTGTCCAGCAGATGATACTGCCCTAATGCATCAATAACCTCACAAAGGCCAGCGGGTGCTACTGCCCTAATGCATCAAGAACCTCACACTGTCTAGCAAATGCTATCGCCCTAATGCATCAATAACATCAAACTGTCCAGCAGGTGCTCCTGCCCTAATGCATCAATAACAACATACTGTCCAGCAGGGGCTACTGCCCTAATGCATCAATAACCTCACACTGTCCAGCAGGTGCAACTGCCCTGATGCATCAATAAACTCACACTGTCCAGTAGGTGCTGCTGCCCTAATGCATCAATAACCTCCCACTGTCTAGCAGGTGCTACTGCCCTTATGCATCAATAACCTCACACTGTCCGGCGGGTGCTACTGTTCTAAAGCATCAGTAAAGTAACTTCGACCAACAGATGCTAATGCACTAAAGATTCTTCACCGGAACACAGTTCAGCAGTTGCAGCTGCCCTGAAGTGTCAGTGACGGAATACTATCCTGCAGTTACTACTGTGTTGAAGCTCCACTGCCGTGACACAGACACGCAGCGAACGAAGCACCAGAGCCACACAACTGCAACACTGCCCAGTTTTTCTGCTGTGTTAAAGTTTCATTACTGCAACACTCTCCACCTGTTGCTGCTGTGTTGAAGCTTCATTACTGCAACACTCTCCACCTGTTGCTGCTGTGTTGAAGTTTCGTTACTGCAACACTATCCACCTGTTGCTGCTGTGTTGAAGTTTCATTACTGCAACACTATCCACCTGTTGCTGCTTTTTTGAAGTTTCATTACTGCAACACTATCCACCTGTTGCTGCTGTGTTGAAGTTTCATTACTGCAACACTATCCACCTGTTGCTGCTGTGTTGAAGTTTCATTACTGCAACACTCTCCATCTGTTGCTGCTGTGTTAAAATTTATTTACTGCGACACTCTCCATCTGTTGCTGCTGTGTTGAAGCTTCATTACTGCAACACTCTCCACCTGTTGCTGCTGTGTTGAAGCTTCATTACTGCAACACTCTCCATCTGTTGCTCCTGTGTTGAAGCTCCATTAACGCAGCAATGGGCAGCAGTTGCTACCGCCCTAATGCTTCACAACCGCAACACAGTCCCTCTCGTGGAGCCGTCAGAGTTAGCAACTCTGCCTTCTTTAGCCGCCAGAATACCATTTACTACCCTTAGTTGCACTCCTTAACACAAGCCATGCTCTCGTCACATAAAATTATTGTTAACTTGATTATTAGGAATTAAAATACTTCATAGATAGCGATACAAAATTAGTTTGAAACAAACACTAAATCCAGTTTTGAGGTGAGATGGTTCATTTTATAGAACCTTTAGTTATAATAAAACTATTCTATACCAAATAATTGCTTCAATGTATTTCATAACAAAATACAAATTACCGTAGCAGTAAACGTTGAGCCTAATAGTTTGGGAGTCATATTTTGTACAGAGCTTTCATTTCAGATAACCGCAGTTAATCACATTCAATTATACACACTCCGTTCACATATTTTCATTAATTGGAATAAACTCACTGGATTTTTAATGTATCAATTACACTGCTGAGTGCTGCTTATATATGCCTGTTGTTCGCGAATAATGGACACACCTGATATTATTCAATCAGACACTAAAGCAGGCACCGATTATGTTTCACGAAATCCCCTCTGTCATTATTGTGTGTAGGGACCAGTTAACTTGTTCTGCATTGACTTATTCCTAAACACAAGATTTTGCGATACTCAATTGTTTTAGATTGAGATAAAAAAAACTCGATTTTTATTCACTCCGTTTAATTTCGAACTTGTTAACGAATATGTTTGCATTAGATACCTTCCAAAATTGTTCATAATTCGATGCTCATGAGGGTTATTCATTTTCTCGCATCACATATTCCTTGGCCAATTACGATTTGTATATTTCTGTAATCAGTGAATGTTGATGTCCGATACATTGACAATGGGGAAAAAATATATTATAATGCTTTAAAGTTTACGACCTAATTGACCCCAACCTTTTCACGGAAAATTGTCTTCCTCTACAGAGTTCGAGATATTGATTGGTTAATAACATGTTTAACAGGAGCGTCCATAATGATTCAATACATTTGTGGCATCTTTTACCAACAGAGAGTTTAAAAAGACACCGCTATTTAGACTGGCTTCTAAGGATCTTCATGTCACAATTAACCGCATCTGCAACTTTTTATATATTTAAGATGATTTGAAATGTTTTGGGAGCCGTTGTCTTCCTACGGGTGAAAGTATTTGAATAGATTTAAAAAAATGAATTTTCACAACAATGACTTTGATTCATCAATGTCATCTCGATTAAATAGTTCACAACATATTAAGGCAGATATCCAATAATGTGCAGCAAGTTACAATTAACCATTATATTCTGACGAAATGAAAAGAACTATTATTTTCCGACTTTCGTAGGACCAAAGTTCACTGATATACATGAATATGAAGACTTTATTTGGCTTAAAAAAATAGTGTTATGTGCTCACATGAAATTTCGAAGTATTTGAACTCATATCTTCAGTGACCTTGATTTCGTGTAGTAACTAATTGATTCATTATGACAAAATGAAGCCAATTATTTGCCTCCGGCATTAGTAGAGACAAAGCGAAAGCAACTTGATGGATTGACAAATAGATATAATTGTGGCTTGCCCGATTTCATTAGGGCTTTCTATGATTTGAACGCTGCATGTCATCGGTGCTAATTTATTTAGAAATATAAATCAGACAAGTAACTAACATTCACTGTTATCAACAACTTCCAAACTGATCATGATGATGCTGTAAAGCGGTGATAGATTTGAGTTTAACATCACTGAGAAAATATATAAGGATACGATACGCTAACCATTTCCTGTGGTGGGCTACTGTGTTGCAGGGATTGCAGCGAGGTGGGCTTTCGGTGAGGCGAGGATGGATGTAAAGGGAACTGTTCTGTGGCGAGGAATGAAACAACAGCTAGAAGTAAGCAGGTTGCGCATTGAAGTGCTTGGAGGACACGAAAATAGCTTAGAAATTAGGCTGCGGATGCTCTGTCATGGCTACCTCCCTATCCATAAGAATGCACATGAAGAACGACTGCTTATGAGGTGTTTGATGCCTGTTCGCCGAGACCTCCTGTTTTAAAAAATCGACTGATGTAACAATGTTTTATTAGCTGGCGATATCTGGTATTCACTACAGAGAAAACAGGATTTATTGATTGAAGAGACAAGAACAGTGCATTTATGTATTTTCAAATTTTGATCAGTTCTACGTGTTTATATTTGTGATGTTTTATATTTTACATTTGACTCAATAGTTGAGGAGATTTATATATTTTCTGTTTTCACTGCTAATTAACAACTTCTCCTACGATTTTTGTCGACTCTTATATAACACGTTAAACCAAACTTGTAAATCATAATATCAAGAAAAACATTGAGTTAGTTTATTCGTGTTCCGATTCCCCCCATATAGCCCAATTAACAGGCTCACATGGTTGTTTTGAAAGCACAGTCGAACTCAAAAACCTTGCTTCCCAGCGTCAAACCAAATTTTCGTCAAACAAGAAGAATTAGCAGGTCGGTGTTATTTTCAGAAGCTCATTAAAATAGGTTAGCTTACACGTTAGCAGAGTTCGATGTATACTCAAATAATGACCGCTGGTAAGAAAAACAAACTCTTTTCCTCTCTCTGAAAGACCGTGCAAGCAATATCTGTACACACGACCATCCTTTATTGGATCGTCGTGTGTACACCCTACAGTTCCCTCCTGTTAACCCTAGTTCCCTTCAGCAGGCTAAAGTTCTCCTATTATATGTGTAGTAAGACATCTTCAGCATCCATGAATTCGTTACAACTGCAAGGAAGACCCCTTTGAGGAGGGGAAAGGAAGAAACGGCACGACTGTATTATTTTCCGTGGCAGAATAATAGGGAGCAGAAATAGACGGCAAAACCTCTGAGACCACTACTAAGGCTATGAAGAAAAACGAAGGGAACATTTAAGTAAAGGATTGTCACATCAACAGCCTCGATGGTTTCGATAAATTGAAAGTACCGCTGCATAATCTGGAAATTGAGGACACTGAACTGTCACTATATAAGCTTCGCTATGAAAACATGCTGTTTGCCCACCATAGGGCATCTCAACCGGATGATTGTGGGAGAAGTTGTAAATCAACAGTCAAACAGGAATTAAAGTATATAAATCTCCTAAACTGTTTAGTTTATTATGAATTATAAAATCTCACAAATATAATCCTGCGAATAAAATTAATATTTGGGAGCGAAAAGGGTCACTATTTGGGTCTCTTAAATCAATCAATCAGGTAAACGGAGCTGGAAGCAACATATTGTCACATCAGCCGCTCTTTAAACAACAGGAGGTCCAGCCAAGCAGGCATCAAATACATTAAAAGTAGGTGCTGCCCAGGTGCATGCCTATAGATAGGTGTGTAGGCCTGGGAAAAAGAACGTAATTTGCTAGGATATTTTCGTGTCAGTCGAGCGCTTCAATGCGCAACTTGCTTACGTCTAGGAGGCCAAGAGGCAACGCAAAAGATGCTTATCGCTCGCACTCTTGCGGCATGAAATACACATTGTAATCGACAAAATTTTGGTCTCATAAATAAAAAAACAGATAATAGTGGTCTTCTAACGGTGCATTGATCCAATATAGTGCTAACGCAAGGTACTTACAAACTTCCTCAGAACTAATGGATGTTGTTCAAGCGTTGAATTTTAGATAATGCCTCATCAGGACCCACGTTGACTATTGGTGTTGAAAGGTTAACGGATCGAATTTTTGGCAGGGATCAGTTCACATACTTCCCTCTTTGGAAAGCAAGAACCGTACAGTCAAAGAAAATTGTTTGAATCCTGCTCCACTATTGGTGCCCACTTAGTCAGCTTAGAATTTAGTGTCCGTAACCTTACATTTTAATCGATTTTACTTCTCTTCGATTTACCACTGGTTTGGTATGGAAAAATTACAGTTGATAAAATATAAGTGTTCATCGAATGCTTCAAGAAATAGGATTCAAGTACATAAAAATGTAACCAGTCTGGAATTTTAAAGTGGCTGTCTCCATTTAATTTTCTTCTTCCCTGCTACACAATAACCATCGTCGATTCACATCGCTCCAATCCCTCTCAGATGCACAACATCACACCTTGCCTCCTTATCTGCCCCAATACAACCCATGTCGCACTCCTAACCAACATGTAACAGCAAACCTCGCTGTCATCCCCGAAATACTGCAGTCCAAATGGCAGTCATCCCCACCACACATTAGCCAAACTCTCCCACCCACGTCACACCAATAGCCCACCTCGCTCCTGATCTAACCAATCTCACATACACAACAGCCCACCTCGCTCCCATCTCTGCCATATAAGAGCGCTCGAACATTTTATCCCTGCTGCATAACAACCCTAGTCGCACACATCGCCGTCGCTCGAGAACTCGCCTCTCTCATCCCCACCACACCAGCAGCTCACCTCGTTCTCATTCCTGCCAATCAACAGTCCACCTTAACTCATCGTCGCCACACAGGAGCCCACCTTGCTCCTATCGCTGCAACTCAATAGCCCACGGTGGTCTTATTGCCACCCCACAGCAGTTCTCGTCGCTTCCTTCCCCGCCACAAAACTGCGCACCTCGTTAACATATATGCAATACAACAGCCCTCTTCGCCCTAATCCCTGAAACACAACCCCCCTTTTTGGTCCAATGTCTACCCCACAACAGAACCCGTCGTTCCGTCAGTAAGCCCTTCGGAAGCGAGCAGCCTACTGGGGAGTGACGGCATGCGGGATCATTTCGAAACTTTGGCCCCTGAATATGGAGCCTGAACTGAAGTAGAAAATTGGATCAGCAGCCCACGGCAAATGGGAGTGACTCAATGAGGTTAGCGCATAGGAAGACTTCTGACCTTAAATATATGACGATTTTGTGATTGATTTTGTAATTGATCCAAGTAGTGCTCATGAATGTTATTGCACTACTGTCTGTAGTACGAACTGGCGTAGCAGCAAATTCCAATGTTAGTTCATCAACAGATATTTTTTTTTCATATTACATTATTTTCAGATTGTCAACCAGACACCTTTCATAATAACTTATATAATAGTGCGAATGGGCTACAGCATTTGAAAAATAATGATTGGTTATTGATATACGAAACATTTAACTCTGTCACACGGAACAAAATTATCTGTAAATGTTATTCTGCAGAGGCCCTTTACTTGGGGTATTGTTTATGATGATGACTCATTGACCCAGTTGCTAAAGTGTTCACACTGATACTAGTTTTTATTGCTACACATCGCACGTCAAAATTTCCCTATCAATGACATGGTGCATACGTCTTTCAAATTTGTAATTCGAAAGACGTATGCACCAATATTGGTAGATCAAACCCCGAACACGAACATCTTAGCGTATGCTTAACAGCATTGCCGTTTATCCTGATAATGGCATCCTGAATACAATACAGTGTTTCTCAAAGGCTTCTGAGGGCCGTCGCGTTCAAAGAAATGTCCAATAAAAAGAGTGAATCCCGCTTATCATCTTATGTCCCTGTTACCTACTTTCTAGACGACACATCCAAAGCCATGTCCGGTTATAATCACGTGTCCCGCCTGTCCCACACTGACCATAGATGTTACCTACTTTCTTGACGGCGCATCTTGATGTCAAGTCTGGTTCCAGATCACATTATCGCCGGAGATTCCTAGGATGGCGACGGGTCTCGCCATCTGCCGTCGAATCTCCGATGCATCTTATCGAACGAAGCAGTCGTTTGTTTCCAAGACACATTTCTGATGGAGTTACTCTCACCGTCTCACTCTCTGCTGACAGCGTGGTATGGAGTTACTCTCACCGTCTCACTCTCTGCTGACAGCGTGTTATAGAGTTCCTCTCCCCGTCTCAGTCTCTGCTGACAGCGTGGTATAGAATTACTCTCCACGTCTCACTCTCGGCTGACAGCGGTGTATAGAGTTACTTTCCCCGTCTCACTCTCTGCTGACAGCGTGTTAGAAACGTTTCCGAACAGTGACAGGTTGGAACAAGTCATGCGTGAAGGCGAACATCCGTCAGGGTATCGCCGCCCTTCATGGACACGTCTAGTCAAAAATGAGCAGCTCCTAAGACATTGGAGACTTTTAATGAAGAAGAGAGGAATGTGAACGTTCAACAATATTTTACGAAATTACAATTTCTATTGCTTGGTCTCGGCTTATGCGATGAGTTGGGTATACCAGAAGAGTTGCATTGATATAAATAAATTCATACGTGCAGAAGGAATTCTATTTAGTGTTGCAGATTCAACAAAATAACCATGGAATTTTCTAAGATAAGATTTCTATACAAATAACGAGACACTATTCATATATATTCATTTGCTTAATCAGTTGAAGCAATCTTAATATTTCTTTACATGCGAATATTTGTAATGAAACATATCCAATTTGAATAAAGAGATAGTGATATAAAATGAGGAGTTATGGCGAATGAAGGAGTCAGGAAAAGCCCAGAGATAAAATTTTGAGCGATTAAAATGATTGGTTATTTATTCGTGCAAGTAGCACCATAAAATACATTATTTAAAATAGTTCATCCAGTTTAGAGCACAATCTGATTAACTGGAACATACATCACAAATTTCACCTATCTTGACTTCATTACTAAGAAAGCCTATAACAATTCCACCCCGGATAAATAGATGCTCCACAAAGAATGTATTCCCATACCTTAATATGTTATACCATTACTTGGCACTTTCAATATGAACTACAACACTCAGAGGCTTACTCATGAGTCATACGACATCGTAAATAATTCAACAAACGAGGCGTAAAAGCGCCGAGTCGCTCCCTCAAGCGCTGGCCGGTCTGCACCAATGACGGGCAGGCTAGAACTAAGACGTTGACTCCCAAGTCGCGGTCTCGGCCGCTCTCTTATCACGATAGAAGCGAACAGTCGCCTCACGTTGCTCTTGTAATCAAGCAAAGGTTGATTCTCTAACCATTTTCCGATAATTACCTCCCTCAGTAAGAAGTATGTTTGCACTCTAACGTATTTAGCCTTACTGCATTCACCAAAAAATAAAAATTACCTACATTATTCACTGTAACGAAATACTGCTCATAATAGAACGCAAGTGAGCAACATGCATCCTTCCATTAGCCCTCTTGCCCAGTCACAAGGAATAGTCCTCGGGCACGCCACTATACTTTCCATTTCATG
>SDVV010032586.1:0-11406 GCA_016164225.1 Gammarus roeselii
ACTTTTCAAGTATAAAATAAATCTTGCATGCTGGTACTAAATGAACTAGTTATGAGGCTGTCTTTAGGTGATTGATGCAGTCCTTTTCTACGCGAGCCGCATTGATCTCAAATTCGCTACACGACAGCTCCATGAAGTAGAAATCGTCTTAGGGGTTCATTTTACCCCATATTCTCTTGTCTGCAAACCCAAAATGACACGATATTTAAGAATTAAAATGGGTTCAGATAACCTATGGTATTTCTTTACATGCAATTTGAATTATATTTGTGATAACCCTATCAAAAGATATTTCATGATAAGCATTTCGATCCTTGATATGGTGAAATGGACGCTGCATCAAGCCAATTGACAATGAGCTGATCACAATATATGTGAATAATGTCCATTTGTAATCGAAGATGCTCATTAAACATGACAATTAGATTTCGTGTTTATTTCATGTACGGTATCCTGTCACATACACGTATGTGTGAATGAGAAAACGCATGGTGCATTGGCGAACTTTCATTGAGATCTTGTATTTACCTGCATCAGCGCCCGCTCTATAAGATACTTTCTGGGAAAGTGTCAACACTTTGAAACAAACATTTCTGTAGGAACGCTAATAAATGAAACGATGATGCCAAACATTTACATGTGAATTAATTAGATTCCATCAAAATACTTGATTCAAATTTCCAATTAATTTGGTCCTTGTTTAATGAACTTTCGGTCAAGCAGTCGCAACCATGACCACTTATCGCTGCTGCCATTCTTGCTGTCATGGTCGCTGTAATGGCCTCAGTCATGGGCGCTGCCACGGTCGATGTTACGGTCACTGTCATGATTGCTACGACGGCCGCTGCAATGTTCTCAGTCATGGTTGATGCGATCCTGCTAAAGCCGCTGATATATCCGCTGCCATGATCGTTGATTTGGTTGCTGTCATGAGCGCTGCCATGATCCCTGCCATGTTCTCAGTCATGGTTGCTAAGATGTTAGCTGTTTGGGCCACTGCCATAATCGCTGGCATAGTCGCATACATAATCGCTGTCTTGGTGGCTGCCACTGTCGCTGTCATGCCCGGTTGGGTGTCTGCACATCAAAGGCGTAGAAATAGATTTGTCAACTGAAGCGTATTCCGGCAAGGTCTTTAATATTGACACAAGCAGCCAACAACATTCTGTCGCTTTGACATGTGCATAAACAGTCCATTATTTAGTGAGCAAACGAAAACTAAACAGAAGGAAAAATATATAACGGCAGATCTGAAATTGAGTTTTAAGATTTCGTCGTCGTGCAGACTATAAAATGAATTCAATCCAAAAGTAGTCTGTTGATTTACTTTATTGGAACATGCTTGGAGCGCCTGGAAGCTTGTGAACTATCCCAACCTGTCAAATTCCTGCAATGTTCGATCTTTTGTGAAGCAAATTCGATTGTGGTACTTGCCTCAGGAGTTGCATTGAAAATTCGTTGAACAGCATTGTTCTGACATGTTTTTTGTACGAATGAAAGTCGATTATTCTACACAGCGTACAGGTGACGTCTACGAGTGCCTAATTAAAGTAACGTCAAATACTTACGTTCAGATGTTTTTTGGTTACAGTTAATTGTTTCTTATTCGTGCATCAATTGCGGGCATATTTTGGAGTGTCAACGGTACCCGTTGGAGTTGAGGGACGCCGGTAATTTTTTTTTGTGTTGTGATAAGTCATACACAGATTAGCTTGTGGTCTGTGTCAGGTCTCATCTGGTGTGGTGGTGCAAACTATCAGTGATGTTTGGAGTGGCCTATTCTGGTGTTTATTAGCAATCTGTTGGGTACAGACGATTATATTTTCCGACGAAGAAATCGATTTATCCTTGAGTACAACTACATTTTAGCGCCAAATTCACAACCGCTAACATAAAGCATCGAGTAGATTCGCAAATAGTTTTTTATAATTGAAACTGAAGGTTATCACATGCCTGAAATACATAATTTACCGTGGAAAAAAATACACATAATCTATTGAATCACATTTCATCATATTTTATGAACAACTTTCACCAGAACAGCAATACACTCAAAGTTTATGAAGTGCCTTAATGAAAAAAGTCCCATCGAGTGATGGGTGTCGTTTGAAAGTTTCCTATGAATAATATCACGTGTTTAAGTTACTCCTGAAGCACATCCGTTTATAAAGTAGGTTGGGACTATCAGAAGAAATCTGTTACAAAGCGGATTTTTTGCTAAGACACTTTGGTGCAATCGGCACTTGGGTCATCGTAACAGTTTTAGTCAGTTTTCGTTAAGTGAACCAGCTCCAAATGAAGACTGTATTCACCATTTATTTGGAAAAAGTATCCTTCTAACCATGCTGTCGGTTGATTGCACTGTTCAGTGCTAAATCTGAAGGGACTAGATTTCAGTCTCTTGCAATGGCTCTTTATTTCACTCTACATTTCGTTGCCTGCAGACCAAGTGGTATAAAAGATAATAAAACATATAATATTTAGAATATCAGCACTTTTTTGAAACACTCAATGGTTCATTAACAGTTTGCACGAAAATATAATTAAAGAATTCGTGTCAATCCGTTCAAATTATTCAAACAAAAAACAGCTTCTGACGGGGAAAACTACTTCACTTTCTAGCACTAAACTATTTTTTTATTGATGTGCTGAGCAAAACAACACTAATTATTTCTGGTTTGGAAAAGAGAAAAGTTCATCCTGCCTTTTTTTGCATCTGTGAGATTTTTTTATTTTAGCGCGGGTTACAGCGTAGCTGCCACCTGATGGCCTTTTTTTATCCACGACGTTTTTGGGCAGGCCTTTGACCATTTAAGAGACTGGCCAGAATGTCTCACCCGGGGTCAGGTAGGTCCAAAACTATACAACCTCCAGCTTGGAATGGAAGTTTATTGTGAGGAAAGGCCGACACGCTAGCCAAATGCTAACATTGGTTATATTCGACTGGGAGTTATTCAACATTAAATTACCTAAACGAATGCAGGTTATATTGAAGCCCGTTTGGTGCAATTTAAAGGTTTATCCTGTTGCCACATTTCCCTGACGGCGGTGCGTTAGAGTAAAGAGTTATCTTCGAATAACTTCGGTTGTTTGTATTGGTTGACAAAATTGGTAATAGTTTGATATCTCATACATCCAAAGGAATGTCACTAAATAAGTGAGGCGAATTACAAATGTCATCATTCATTTAGGTGCCACATATCAGTTTTGGCAATTTGTAAACCCACATTCCACCAATCTTATGTCTGATTTCTCGTAGTAACTTTTATTGGAATATTTTTATTGATGCCGACTGAGCAACATAGCCTCAGCCTCAAGCCTACATTCAACCCATCCTTATGTTTTGACTGAAATTTTGTGAACTGTTTCCAGTCTTCTTGATATCTTAGGATGTGTGGGATCCACACAGGAGAGAAATGATCTCTTTCATTTCCTGATGTACAGGTCCTCCTTCCTGGGAACTTAGTCTCCTTTAGCTGGCCTCTCTTTTTGCAACTGTTCGTTGAATGGAGCATTGTCTTGCATTTGAACACTTGAATCAAGTACAAACACAATTACTGTGCTGTTGATTGCGTGATGAAAAAACTCAGTTGATAAGTTCCTTAAATTAGTTAGAACATTTTCCACATTGTTCGAATCCCAGAATATGCTTTTCAGTATGGTATCATCTGCAATGCAGGACACTGATGCATTTTGAGAGTTTTAGTTCAGATCATTTAACACATTTAAAATGAGCAGAGGGGCAAGTATAGTTCCTTGTGGAACCCCATACCAGCTTCCACTAAACAGGAGTTTCCACGTTCTCTACCACATTTAGGTTCCTGTGTATACATTTGCATTCCAATCAAAAACATTTCCTCGTAGGCCTATGTATTTTTTTTTTGTGAACAGTATTTTGTGGACCACCTTTTCAACGGCCTCGTCAAAGACCTTATGCAAAGTGAAGAGCATTTTTTTCGATATTTCAATCGTAACACAATTCATTAATAATTTTATCAGAATATTCTAGCAGTGGGGTCAGCGTCCCTTGCTTACTTCCGAAACCGTGTTTTTCTGCGTTAAGCCGTTTATTTGTCATGAGAAAATTAACTATTCCTCCTTTCATTACTTTTCGAATATTTTGACTGTGGGTGTGATATAAAATTACCGGGTTTGATATTAGATGGGCTTGCGAGGGTGCCACCTATTGTTAGATTGCAGATGATGACCCTTTGTTCATTGCTTGTGGGATAGCAGAGGTGCCAAACAAGAATTTAGGCCACAACATCTGCAGCGCCATGCCAGTACCTGCTTGCATTGTTTCAAAAAAATTGCTGGAATGTCGTGTGGCTCGGGGACGTTATTACTTCCTATATCATCAATAGTGTTTGTAATTTAACAGATGTCAGTGTTAATATTTGTCAATTAATTTTTTGAGACTGCTAAACAATTTGGTAGAAAATCCTTCGGGTTAGTAATTCTTCACGATAGTCTTCTCTGAATAGTTTACCATTGCCTTGTTACTCCTACATATGTCCGGATGGATCAATTAAAGGACTAGTTTAAGTTTGGGAGGTTGAGACTTCGTCAGCAAACGCAAATTATATACACGTGTTTCGCTACACACTTTAAATTGGTTTAATTACGAAATAAATTCGAATAATCTTCACACGACTAATGACAGTGATGGTTTTTGCATTGAAGAAAAGTCTCGTTCACGATTTTCCTGTCCGTTGGAGGCGAGAAAGTCTAATGTTAATGTATAGCGAGGTATAACCTCCTTGCAGAAGTAGTGGTTAGACGACTTTCATGACTACAGTGTTAGTCAGCGCAGAAAACAGGCCACGGCGGGTGTAATGGAACTCTTCAATGCCTCATTGGCCACAGTGTTGGTAAGTGTAGAAAACAGACCACGGGGGCTTAAGGAAACTCTTCAATGCCTCATTGACTACAGTGTTAGTAAGTGTAGAAAACAGACCACGGGGGGCTTAAGGAAACTCTTCAATGCCTCTTTGACTACAGTGTTAGTAAGTGCAGAAGACAGACCACGGCGGGTTGAAGGGAACTCTGCAAAGCCTCATTGACCAGTGTTAGTAAGTGTAGAGAACAGACCTAGGGGGGCCTGAGGGAACTCTGTAATGCCTCATTGACTGCAGTGGTAGTAAGTGTAGAAAACCGACTACGGTGGGTTTAGGGGAACTCTGCAATGCTTCATTGACCACAGTGTTAGTAAGTGCAGAAAACAGACCTTAGCGGGCTTAAGGGGACTCTGTATTGCCTCATTGTCTACAGTGTTAGTGAGTGAAGACAACAGACCACGGCGGGTTAAAGGGAACTCTTCAGTGCCTCCTTGACCACAGTGTTGGTAAATGTAGAAAACAGACCATGGTGGGCTTAAGAAAACTCTGTAATGCCTCACTGCTCGTCGACAAGAATGGAATCAACGATTCAATTCAAATTAAGACAGACCACCTTGTTCGTTATTTCTGCTGAAATTTCATATCTTCTGTGATACAAACTGCAAAAAAAAATTCTACGGGGTCTCATTTTTCAGTGGTTTTGCTATTCAAAATACAAATAAAATGAATATGTGGGCTTCAGGTTAAGCTCCACAAGACCACAGTGCAGATCAGTTTATTGATCGGTTGATAAAATAATGTATTTTGAGTTTAATAAGTGTTGCTCCTATTCATGTTCCTAGGCATACATTCACTAAGAGTGAAATAAGAGAACAAATTCAGTAATCAAATATATTTAAAACTATGTTGAGTTAGCCAATAATACTTTCATGGTGCATATCGGAATGCAATTAATTAATGTGACCTAAAATATACCAAACAGACATGTATTCGAGAACAAATAATGATGATAAAAAACTTCACTGCCCTGTGCAAAAAATTAGAGGGATCATTTCAAAAAGCACTTTCGACTTAGACTTACAGTGAAATAATCCATGTGTTCGGGATGCACATTTCTTATCAACACTAAATAGAGACAGACATTAGGTTGCGAGTGAATGTCAAGAGTGGTGAGATGGCTGTCCATTCGCCCTCAAAGGTTCGCCGCCCTTGGAAAACTTGAAAAGTGTTGGGATTAAAATTTTTCTTTGTAGATACATTTATTTTTGAGTAGAAATAAGTACGTCATTCCTTCCTTAAAATGCGTTCCATTATCGAAACAGAACAGACTAGGCTTGTTGCATAGGCCCGTTTACAGAGAAATATAGGAATGACGACCGAAAAATTTGTTAATGTAGCTCTAATAGAGGAATTATTTAATTAAGTAATTATTCTATTGGAAAACAGCCAGGGTGCACATGGACCCGCGGTGTTCTAAATATCATTTGGCTGATCCTATAGGAAGAAGCGCCTTCTATAAACTAGAGGTATTTGTTTGGTTCCCGGGTAGTTCAACATTAATATCTAGTCGGATTTTTCCAACAAAAAATACGTTAATAAGGACTCAGATAATTCCGATCTTCAACTTTCCGATGACTTGTCGATTTTGAATTGCTCTGCTTCATAAAAAACTAACTACCATTGAAACTCTTGGCTTTCGCGGATGTCCCAGTGAAAAATAAAGCCACTGCCCATAAATATTACTGTTGGAGATATCCTGGTCATCAGTTTCTCCTGTGCCCTCTCTCCTACCGGTCAGTGTCCTCAATAACTCTTAATCCTTTCTTCCTCTTTACTGGTCAATCTCTCCCTATATTGTCTCAACATCCTAGATAACTTTTTCTTTTTACTGGCTTATGTCTCTCTAAAGCGTTAATATCTTTGATAGTCCCTCCATCTCCTTCCTCCATTGTCAATGTTCCTCCATTGTCTCAGTATCCCTGATAGCCCTCCTATCTTCTTACTGGTCAATGTCCCTCTATTTCCTCACGTCCGTATTAACCCGTGCCTCTCGAGACTCCTTGCAGTGCCCTCAATCACCCCTCCTCTCGCTGCACTGCCTGCCGGGCCAGCACTAAATTGCAATCAAGTCCTCCGCAAATCGCTGGCCTGGCCACTTGATCGTGAGCCTGGAAGCATTCAGAGATGACCACTCTTAGACGTTGGATTGGCGAGTTAGACCAATTCCATTTGCTGGATTTCTGTGCTATACGAATTCCAGATACGAGATTCCTGAGTTTGGTCAACCAGCATGCCATGTTGCTCTATTTTCTCAGACTTAAATGAACAATTTCTAAGTTTTTCGTACATCTGATAAAATATTTTCGGTTGGCTCAGTCTCGTTTGATGGATTGTTTATATCAACCGATTCCCAGGCGTGGGAATTAATGCTGCCTTTAAATGATCCCACGTGCCGGATTGTTGGATTTAACCAACCCAGAACGGGATTTTTAGGTTTGTCTTCCGCAGCGGCTCACCCTTCCTCAGAGCAATCATAGTATTGATTGATACCATTAGGCTATCAATAAATACTATGATTGCTAATTTGATGTCAGTGATCCGTTCAATGTTAGTGAATTCAATGACGGGGTTATTTGGTTGGGTAGCGCTAGAAATCAACCAAATTGTTATTATTATCATTATTGAATCATTTATTTCCATTGTCTGTCGATGGGTTTTCATTTTTTTGAATATTACTCATAAAACTGTATTGTCATGAACACTATTTGAATCAACGCAAACGAATGTTTAATTTGAATTCACCCTCGATTCTGATATCATGCAACAGATTATAATTTACAATATTATAATCGATGATTAACAGTCAACGTCTTATTTGAGGTAAGATTCAGGAATGCCAAGCACGAAATCCATGGGGTGGGGCGATCACGAATACGTGGGGTTGGGAAAATTACAAATACAGAGGATTGGGAAGACAGCCAATACGTGGGGCTAGGAAATCCTGAGAACATGGGGTTGGGAAATCGAAATGCGCTAACATATTGTAAAGCTAAGGTAAAATATGAATAATAAAGGGGTGAATTAATGCCATAAATTATACATGAAATATATACACACCGCCGGATATACACATTTCATGACGAAATGCACTAACATCTTGTGAACATTGTATGAATAATGAAGTGGTGAATAGACGACAAAAGTTATACATAAAATATATACATAACACTGGATATATCCACTTCATCACCGTTAGGAAATTATTAAATGTTTGACAATCAGAATAATTCGATACTGGAGTACAACAATCAAATGAATAAACTTTGTTTATAGAAGATAAAGCATAATATGAGATTATGTGACAATGATTGTATCATCAAAAATGGTACGGTAAATACTAGAAATGAGTCAATAAATCATACGTATCCTCAGAGTAAAATCGATTAGATGGTGGCTCAGTATGAGCTGTGATGGTGGTGGTATTTGAGTACATGTACATGAACAGAATGCATTATCTAGTTATTGGCATTATGTATTTATCTTATATCTGTGGACAAAGTTTCGGTTTTGAATTGAACGGACAATAGATATTCCAAACGCCAATTCTTGAAGGACGTGTCCGATTCAAGATTCTTGAGACGTGGGAGGTTGTTCCAGGTTTTTGGTCCAGTGGTCGAAAAAACTCTACAGGCACTTTCTGTTTTCCATGTGTTCAACGTGCAAAGAATAATTATTTCTTTTTAATCGATTGTTCTTTCCACTTCGAGAATATATGTGCATTTGGCTGTCGGGTGAATGTTTTTCTACAAGATCTTTATGAATTCTGATCGACTCATGGAGTGCCAGTTTATTGTCGATATTGAGCCACTGCAATTTTCCGAGGCGAGGACTTACGTGGTCTCGGTCTCTGTGGTTACCATCGCATGTTTTGTTGCCGCAAAGCTTATACAACGTTGCACTTCCTCTCTTTGAGTTTTGGTGCATTTCTCCTAAATTGAAAGACAGTAGTTGGTGTGAGAAAATATTAAAGCGTGGACAATCAGTAATCCTGATTTGAAATCCAATTCTGTTTTTGCGAAGCTTAGGAACAAATGTGTTCCATTCAACTTGGAACACATAGTAGTTACGTGGTGTTTGAAGCAAAGATCGGGATCAAACCTTACATCCCTGACTTAAAACTTTGTCTTCAACAGGTATGTTAGATTTGCCAATGCTGATAGAGAAATTCATTGGAAGTGCTGTTCTTTTCGAGCTCGAGGCGAAAGAGATACATTTTATTTTTTCAGTTTTTAGCTTGATTCCATATTTATCATAACAAGATTTCAGATTAACGGCGGTCTCAGCGTCGTCCTTCAGCGCGTTCAGATTTGACGATTTTCGGGACAGCAATATTTGAACATCATCGGCGTACATTACCATTTATGCTTGATCTTTTTGTAACTTACAGTAGAAAACAGATAACTCTCGAACCATAGGGTATATTCCTATGTTACGGATTTTGCCTAAAATAATTTTATGGCTTACACTGTTGAATGCTTTCGATAAGTCTAGCAATTCCAGCAGTGATATCTGCCCGTCATCACAGTTCTTATACAAATCTTCAGTGATGCTCATGAGGGCGTCTTCAGTTGGCAATTTTCGCCGCTCAGCAACTTGGCATTCATTGAATAGCTCGTTTGATTCGAGGTTATCAATTAATTGGGTAGATATTACCTTTTCTAGAATTTTGGATAAGACAGGCAGATGACTGATTGGTCTGAAGTTGGATGGTTCATTCTTGTCCCCAGATTAATGAATTGATTTCATAAATGCGTGCTTCCAGATCTCCCGGAAAAGTTTCACTTGCTAAAAAGGTGTTAATAACTGCGCTGAAATAAGGCAGGGTAACTATTAGGCTGCCTTTCAGATATTGTAGGGCTTAACCATCTATTCCTGCGGAATTTGTATTCTTCGATGCAAATACAGCACGTTTCACTTCGTGTTGCAATACTTGCTTTGTTTCCTATTTAACGTTTGCTGCTTGGTCACTATCTACATCAATAGCTTTTGGATTCCATGTATCTGTTGAGTCGCTTTATAATCCTTGATATGAGGAAAATATACCCCACATGCCTCGCACGAAGAAGTTAGTGTATATATATTTCGTGAACCATCTTGTTTCAGCGTGAGTGAGCGTTTCTGGAGTTGAGATGGGGACGCGAGAGCGTTTCTGGAGTTGAGATGGAAATTTTCACTGACTCTGCTTTCAGATGAATTCCCCCTGTCGTTATAGAGCAGTTTAAACAAAGGTATTCTCCTGATGTGGGAGTAAGTCATTTTAGGGCAAATATAACATTGCAATAAGTCATTTTTATGGTATGGTAATGTTTAATTATGGTAGATAAACCTAAGAGATAGTTTTCTTTGTGAAGTGTGAAGTAAACAGTTAGTTCTGCTTGGATCTCCTGAATTTCCGAAGTGCGCATTTTTGACGCTAGGTCCGCAAGGGTTGTGAAGGTACCAACCGTTTGCCACCGGGCCCAGTCAGTGTAGATCGAACAATCATCGGTGTGGTGTCGCGCGTAATCTTGGAGCCCCAGGACCCCAAGATGATAAAATGGATACCTCACATCGTGACTTCACTAGTGACTCGAAATGATGTCAGAGTTTTATTGTAGCAGTTAGAAAGAACTAATCCTGCCAGTTAGATACATACACAGTTTTAGTACAGTATAGGTTTTGTAGCACTACCATCCTCGTGTTAGTGACGAGACTGTATATTCGCTTTCCTACTTTCTGGGACTTCCGCCGAAACTCAAGTAAGTTCCCGTTGTGTATCGTAGTGATGTGTTAAATATGCCAAGTCCGTAAAATTAAAATCTCAATCAGATGTTAATCCCATCCAAAGGTGTGTGATCTTAAATATATGTAAAGATCTGTAAAGTGTACAAGGGGAGAGAAAATAATTCCCAACATGATAAGCTTCCTGGGTTTCTCTTCTGAAACCCGTTTCCCAACTCCAGCGAATTAGTTGTTAAACTTTTCCGAAGTTGCCTGAGGATTAATATAAGTAGGCGAGGTGATATTTTTTTTAGGGAACAATTATTTTCAGTACATTCCACGTCTCTTTTAAATTGTTTCTGCTCTGTTCCAGTTCTTCATGATGGTATCTGATTTTAGCTCTTCGGACTTCTCTTACGACTCTTCTATTTTGAATGCGAAATAATTCTGACCAACTGATGCTCCGTCTGTCTCTGCGTTTGAGATATTTTGTACGTGCAATTTCATTTCGCAGTTTTTCTGTAATCCATTTAACCGGGATGCAAAGCCGAGCAAGTGGTGTCAGTGGGCTTCCCTTTTCACGAATTGGTTGAGAAAAATATCATTCAAAGACTATCATCTGTCGCTAGCATATCTGCAGGGATGTCAATTTACATCTCAATTAAATGAGAAGGTAAAACTGTATGACTGTTTGCTGAGCGCATATTAGTGATCGGATTTGCCCCATTATACACTATTTCACATTTAATTTGAGTTTTTTCCAGCTAAGAGACAGGTTGAACTGGAATATCATCTTAATTTGATATAT
>SDVV010032587.1:0-11406 GCA_016164225.1 Gammarus roeselii
TATAGAGAGAGAGAGAGAGAGAGAGAGATAAACATTTATATGTGTCTTTGGCCACTGAGCTAGTAAAATTATTTCTATTTTGTTCAATTGTTATTTAGAAACCACTTTTCCGTAACTCTCGCACGGATGAGGGTTTCGAAACTTCCACATTTAAGTAACTGATTGTTTTCTTAGTATGAGGGTCATGCTGTAATGAATTTTAATATCTCTTCTAGCGAGCTTAACGAAGATATACCGACAGAAGCGTTTAGAAGGTTTTAGTTTAAATTGTTCATCAGAAGTATTTGTTGTTTTCTGAATAAATGGTAAACGAAGCGAGATCCTCTTAGCTACTGATGAGTGCAAGAGTTAAATTGAAAAAATTGTTGAATAATTTAGATTTAATGGTTCTGATGTTACCTTAGACCGCCAACTGCCATGGATTGCAAGAAATGCACATCTGCTCCAGTTGTGTGTCGATGCAATCAAAATTTGCATCTCAAACTTTTGCCTCTAAACAACGTTCAGTGACGGAAACAATTCTAGAATAAAATTGAAATCATATCAAACCGTTTACTGTGGAAATTTCTAAATCTTCTTGAATTCTATTCAACAGACAATATTAATTAAATAAATCGTTCCCAAAGTGTTCACCCAACATTACATGAGGCATCGTGCTTTGTCGAAGTTCAATTCCACTTACGGTCGTAAAGCTGACCTGAACTGCCATTGCAGTTTAATCTCCCTATTAATAGCGTACGACAAATCATCAGTATGCATTACTCCTCACCTCGGCGATCAGACTGCAGGGTTCTGCTGTAGTCGTGTGCCATGAGGCATCGAAAAGGTGTATATGTGTAGACGATACGTCGCGGTGACGATCAACACCGCTTTAAACGAGCTTGATTACACATGGTCCTAGAAAACGATGAACGGTGCACTTAACCGATGAAGTGGAGTAGCACAAATAAATCTTAAAGAAGACTATGCGACCAATGACTTTGTTTGCTACCAGGGACTTTGTGTGCGACCAGGGACTTTGTGTGCGACCAGGGACTTTGTGTGCGACCAGGGACTTTGTGTGCGACCAGGGACTTTGTGTGCGACCAGGGACTTTGTGTGCGACCAGGGACTTTTTGTGCAACCAGGGACTTTGTGTGCGACCAGGGACTTTGTGTGCGACCAGGGACTTTGTGTGCCACCAGGGACTTTGTGTGCGACCAGGGACTTTGTGTGCGACCAGGGACTTTTAGTGCGACCAGGGACTTTGTGTGCGATCAGGGACTTTGTGAGCGACCAGGGATTTTGTGTACCACCAGGGACTTTGTGTGCGACCAGGGACTTTTAGTGCGACCAGGGACTTTGTGTGCGACCAGGGACTTTGTGAGCGACCAGGGACTTTGTGTGCCACCAGGGACTTTGTGTGCGACCAGGGACTTTGTGTGCGACCAGGGACTTCAACAAGCATGTCCTAGGCATGGGCAGAATATATTTTTTTCTTAACTGACAGGTGCCATCTTTTTCGATATTCGGTGTAATTTGGTAAAGGGTGTGTCACTTGAGCCCCATCCATCACCCGCCATCTGCTGCTATACACACATCACTTTTCATTATACTATAACCGATGAGGAATGAAAGTCTACTTATAAAGAAAACCCTTTATTTAAATTAAGTGAAATGAATTGATTAAAAGATGGGTTATATGCAAATATTAGTACGTTTAACAATAATTCATTTTGAACAGAGAAAATTTTCATGTTATAAACATCGAAATCGAATCCCAATCATTCATTTTCCTAAATTACGTTCTGAAGTGATGATATAAACCAAATAACGTTGATGTAGAGATCCGCCGAATATTTTGACAGATTGATGGAGCTGGCCGGGCTCATGAAGGAAAATGTACACATAAAGTCAAGTTGTTATGATATCATTCCATTTCAGTTCTGAATTTTGTCTTGCGTCTCATCATATTACTTGAGTCGATGTACATTGCAACATTCTCCTTGTCATTAACCTTAATTGTATTGTGATATTTGAGGCTATAATAATAATTATACCTTATAATGCACTTTATGTTGTTGAACGGGAATGCTCATAAATATAACATGATGACTGCTTCAGAGTTAGAGCTCATTATTCTAAGTGACTGCGCAAGTGGTCGATCAAAATTCTTTGACTAGAATTTTAGTGTGGCAAAATTACTTTGTCAGCTCGATGTGTGCTAACGATTAAACACAATATGTAGAACACTCTGTTACATGACACTGAATCATTTACAAATAGAAGTGTCTATTTAATAATAGAAACTGGTGTCACGCAATTTGATTGATTGCTGTCAAAAAAGCTCTATTAACGAGTATTGACTAGCAACTACTAGGAACAAATTGACTGGAGATAGCAATTCTCCACATCACTTGACAGTGATGATGTCAGGAATATAAAGGTAAATTTCCCGAACAAAAAAAAACCGTTGAATTCCAATGGGACTGGTCTCGACGCTCGGTTTTTGACTACAGAAAGAAATAACGACGAAAAATGTGGTTCCAGACATTTTAAGAGCTAATTTTGAATAACCGATTCACAATAGCACCGAGAGTTGCAACGACGTATTTTTCCACACCGAAAGCTTTTTCCCCGAAAAGGTTTTGCACGAGAGCCAGTAGAATCGAATGTTAAGCATCTATTTATTGCACGTAAAGTCGATAGTTTCGAAAGTTTATAAAACCAAATCGTGATAAGCCCAAGGTCCCGTTCGAAGTGGGAGAATTCTTTGACAAAATGTTGTTCGCCCAAAGAAATCATGTTCGAGATATTTTTTTATTCAAAAGTTGAGAGGACCGAATTTTATCATCGAGACCAAATGGATGAGTTAATGACCGAAATTCACGATTTAAAATTTTCATAGTACATTTTGCTCGTGGTACTTGTTTTTCTTCGTACACAAAACCCTTCTCAATGAATCAATGATTATGAATGTTTAGATAGCGCATTGGCACCACCAAACCGGCGTTGCGATAGGTCGCTATCTATAAGATTAAAATAATTTATCTACCTCACGTAAAGGCTACATCGATAGTGTACAACTTTTGTGGCGATCATCCGCCACGAGTGGACATGAGTTACTGGTTTGCAATGTTTCTGATTCATTACTTTGATAGAACAAAGTTCTTTATGAAAACTCTCCCCCTTTCAAACGTGCTTTAGCTTGTCTCTACAACTTTTGTTTGGCTGGAAGTAAACCGTTCGGTTCTGTCTATTTTTGGTGGAATGCGATTTCAGTCCTAAATGCATTTTTCTCCGTTTGCATTCCGCTTAGCTTTCGATCGTAAATATTTTCCGTCCTCTGTGAAATTTTTCGGATGGTAAAGTTTTCAAGGAATCAGCTTTTAGCCCTGAATGTTTTCGGATGAATACTGACAACGTAAAGTTTTTTTGTCCGTAACGCTTCGGTGCTCGATAAAATTGTCTGGGTTTCATGTCGTAGAGCTTGGGTTGTCACATATCATAACGTTGGTTATGTCCCATGGTATCATATCGGTTGTGTCACAGGTCATGTATGGCTGGATTCCTGTTCTGAATTAGGTTGATATTTGAATAAATACACGGGACATTCATTAAGTGGAAAAGATGTACATTACAAAAGTGAATTATATTGTAATACGGATTGCAGCATGACTTGGAACGATTTATTGCATAATTCAATTTTATTTCATTGCAAAACAATAATAGTCATAATAAAAACATTAAATGTTGATTTTTTTTCTTCTAAAATTTAATGACACATTCATGTTATGGTGATACTTATTTTAGTTTTCATGATTTCTCTGGTTAAATTGTAGTAATAAATTATTGACCAATAAACCCACCATACTTAATTGTACAAAGAAATCGTATCCTAAAATATCAACAGTGTGGCATATCAAAAGGTGTTGTTAAACGGTGTCCATTGGTCACTGAAATTTCAATACGATCATTTCACTTTCCTTGTAGAACTTATAAACATGTCTTAGCACTGGCGTTTCACATTTCACTTTATTTGTCAAACTGACGCAGTATAATTTGATTTTTGATACTTTACTCATAAGAATAGTACATGGTGGAAATAATTTCAAAATAATAACAATTCTTTCGCGTGGCACGCACAAACATAAATCTGTTTATACTATTACAAGGTTTCATACATGAATTTCTCACGTCGGGTCCTCAATTTCATGAGTTCACAGAATTCCTCCCGAAAATATGTTTGCGTTTCTTGTCCCCGTTGAAGCCTAATTCGTATTCCTGTCTCGAATTGTTTGTCCCCGAGGTGAACTCTCTCTGGAGCTCCTTTGGAATGATGGGAGTTGTAAATGACTCATGAAAAAACGACCCCATTTGGGAAATTTGATTGCTTAATTAGTAGGCGTGCGACACGACTTCATTTATTCTGAACTTCATGACCAAGTTACGTGGGAATGTGACTTCCGTCACAATTAATTTTTTGCAAGCAGTGTCTGTGTCTGTATCTGTATAAATGAATTTGATAAAAAAAACATTCACATATGGTTTGCTGTTTAACTGTGGCATGATTCTGAAATTATTTACTGCTTTCTCACATGATAATTTTCATATTGTTGTCTTATCATGGAAATTTCGCCAAACAAATGCGAAAGATATAACTGGGTCAAAAGGAATGGTATGAAGTTTTCTCACTTGAACACTAAACCTCTCTTTTTTACCATTTAGCAATATTTTGAAGCCTTTGTGTACGTCTCAAATAAGTTGTTTATTTGACTGCGGAGCACACAAAATAATCTTCCACCATTATGATTTAAACGTGGTGGAGGCAATAAAAATACCATTCGAAGCATACGTGGAGTGGATGCTGAAGCACCAGGTCAACCTTGGAAATAAATAACACATTGACGAAGCTGCAACCTAGAATGAGTACACTAAATTGATTTATTAAACGTGTCACAGCAATACATTCTCGTAAATTTTCTAATAAATAATGTACGATACGGTAACAAAACATTCTTAGATTAACAATTTTCTGTGGCAGCTACAGTTGCACGATGTGTACGCTAGAGCACCGCCATGACAGTTCTTCTCGCACAGCAGATGGCAGCGACAGTTGCACGATGTGTACACTATAGCACAGCCATGACAGTTCTTCTCGCACAGCAGATGGCAGCGACAGTTGCACGATGTGTACACTAGAGCACCGCCTTGACAGTCCTTCTCACACAGCAGATGGCAGCGACAGTTGCACGATGTGTACACTAGAGCACCGCCTTGACAGTCCTTCTCACACAGCAGATGGCAATGGCCCCGGAGATGTTGTGATGTACTGGGGTTCATCTAACAGTAGAGAATCGCTAAAATGGCCGTCCCATTCGGGAAGAAGACACTTGAATAAAAGATATCCTATTTATCGTTTTGTTTTTCCACTTAATTCGAATGCCATCAAAAATTGAGCCTATCCTGATCAGTCGTTTGATGTTTGCGGTGGCACCTTGATTGTTCACAAGAATAAACTGTCCATTGTAGGTTTCATCGCTTCCAAATACTGTTTAAATGTTGGAAACCACGTGAATCAAACCAAACCATTATTTGAAGACTGAAGCTCTTCTTCAAAGGCTAGCTCCTCGATGCACTCTTATCATGCCTGTTGAACAATGGCGGGAACACGAACGTAAACAGATATTCCAACATGAAGCAAATAAAGTGATCGGGCCTTACAATGCGATATGAAATGGGCAACCTCATGGAGTGCATTAAAACTACTAAAGGCTCTGATAAATCGATTCATCTTCTAAGCAACAAAACTTTCCGAATAAAAATTTTGTTAAGTGCCAGAGGATTCAAGTAATTCAAAATTGACTTTACAAAGCTGGAACATAAAATGTAATCGACACTAGCATAATGAAAGCAACATTAATTGCTGTGACTTATCAATTAAGAGTTTTTTATTGCGAATCATTCTCTTGAATAGTATAAGGTTATTGCAATCAATTATGAATCAATGTATACATGTAAAGAACATTTTAATTCATTTTAAATAAATGTTTGTTATATCACTACTGATGCAGATACAGATACAGCTAACAAACTTATAGCGGAAATTGTGAACAGCAATACAAGCGAAACGTTCAAGTCGCGGCTAGATAAGTTCAACATAAATCAACGATAATAAATAAATCGTTCCATTTCTTGATGTTATTTAATCAGAAATGGAACATGATGCTCTCTTTGACGTTCGACTTCGGTACTAATCCTCTTGCTATCAAAAGGTTACCTAGTTTGGGCCATTAGGTACACACTTGTAAACTAGACCGAATTCCTTAGGAGGGGGGGTGGCCGGCAGCAAGGCGAATCTCTCACCGCTCAATTAAACTGACAAGAGAACAGACGTAACTCTTTTGCTTTAAATGATTTGGTATGAAGGTCCCGCAGCACACCATCTGGGTAAGGTTTAGGGCCCGAAGTCAGTGTCCGCAGCAGTGCCCTTGGCTTTATATTAAGAAACTTCCTTTGCAAGTCCAGGGATATCGTGCTTCCGTCATATGCTGCACTCGTCGGGCCTCGAATTGAATTCTCAGAGCAATTTTTATTCCCTCACCTACGTACGATAAGGTTAACAACAAAATGGAACGAAAGAAAACGACTTAGAGGTCAATTAATCGATACCTCCAAGGTGGGTTTACTAGAGCTAGCCCTGAGGGCCTCTTCGACCGAGATTATAACCCAACGAACAGAAATAATAGACTCAAACTGCAGTTAAAATCATTCAGAAAATCAGTGTCAAAGCACATCTTTCCAATCAAGATATCAACAATTTGAAACCGTTAACAGTAATAACGCGAACCACTTCACACTGAGAGACACTAGTTCCCCCCTTACTAATAAAAGATGACTCCAATACTATTGACGTCAAGGTTCAACAACCTCCGTTGGAGTCTTCGTGGCTTCAAAGTGCATGAACGTCGAAGCCATCCAGCATCCGGCTGTTGTACTGCAAATTCAACTTTGGAATACTACTAGAAGGAACTCGTCAGTTCGCCCCAGGCCTACTACTACTAATTGTCGGTTTTCATCTTCCACCACATCCGATTTTCTGGTCTCCCTCTTTCTCACCCTCTTCACCTCTTTCCACAACATATTTTTGTTTTCCTCAAAATTCTGGCACAACCGGCTGCTCCACCTGGTATCAGCGTTCTTTTTGTCTCTCCTCACCGCCCGCTTCACTTTTTTTCTTCTCTTTAAAGTTGTCCTCCCTTAATGTCTGCTGGAACTCAGAGCTCTGCTCTCCACATTCAGTTCACTCACCTTCACTACTTGTCATCCTCCTCCCACTTTTTTGTTCCCCTTTCACCTCTGCTCCACTTCTAATTTTCCTTCCACCGGCAGATGGTTAGACACACATTTAACCTCCCCTCTCAACACCCGCACATCGAACAGCCCATCCATTTTCCTAATCGAAATCAGCACAAAATTCACCAATACTGCACCGTAGACCAGCCATCCTTACCCCTGCTTACCTGAGGATATATCGCTTCGCGAACAAGCTGTATTCGACCACCAGCTCCAGTTCCATGCACTGACCTATCAGATCTTCTCCACTGCTATTTCTACCAGGGACGACATACATTTAAATCCTATTCTCCCCACATTCATCTTCAAATCTTGCGTTACGGTCGCCCAGTACAACCACATTGAATTGTCCTCCATAACTCTTAATACCGCCGCTCAGGTTATTCTAAAATTGCTCCCTTTCCCCACCACTTCTCTCGCTACCAGGTCCGTACGCACTCACAGATGCCCACGCTTCCTTGCCTAACTTATCTATAGCCCAATTAAATCTTGAAGACACTTCCTACAATTCGGTAGCGCTTCTAGCCAATCGATTACTCAAAAGCAACGCCACACCTTCTGGTGTCCAACCTTCATCCACGCCCGACTTTTTTCAACTTACCACAAAAACTCCTATTCGCCCTTACCTTCCAACTTCGTCCCACTCAGCGCCCGACTTACCTATCACATTTTCCACCACTACATCAACATTTGCAATTAGATCATCCAGTACAACACACTCATTCAGGTCAGTCCAAAGTTGATTCTTCTTCTCCTCACACCTCTCGCTACCAGGTCCATAAGCACTCACAAACGCTCATTTTTCAATACCCAATTCAACGTCCACCCACAACAATCACGAGGACACCCACTTACACTCGGAAAAACTACTTGGCAACCAATCAGTGAATGTCAACATAATACCATCACATGCCTAACCTTCCACTACACCCGACTTTCTTCCACTTACCATGTCAAACTCATATTTGCCATACCTCTGAACTCAGTCTCACTCAGAGCCAACACCATAAAATACCTATCCGAACAATAATTTTACTAACCTCCTTCCTCTTTGGTTCGTTCATACTAACACCTAGGACACTCAACGATCCCAACCAAAAGGTTTGGGGAGACGTGAGCTCTTCCTCCCTCCGCTCGGCTTGCCGTCATTGAGGGAGGAGTTTACAGAAGAAAGGATCCCTAGTCCCCTTGCTTCGCACATAACATTCGCCTTCTACGACACGTACCTGGCTTCGGTAGCCGAATTCGAAATCCCTCGACACAGGGTGAGGGGTTACGTTGTCACGATTCTACTTCCCTTCCGCTGGAGATTGCTGGCAATGGTTAAATATTGTATCAATATAAATAATTACTTGAACAGTTATTTTCCATACTCTCCCTTATAGTATCCTAACATTTTCTCATTAAATTGATCCATTGAAGGATTTGTAACGTTTAGATGTGAGTAAGGTCACACAGTTTATAGTCGCTCCATTACCCCGTTCAAGAGTGCTATCATTTAATGTGTGCCGCTCCATTACCACGTTCATGTGTGCTATCATTTAATGTGTGCCGCTTCATTACCAAGTTCAGGTGTGGAATCATTTAATGTGTGTTGGCTCATTACAACGTTCAAGTGTGCTTTCATTCAATGTGTGCCGCCCCATTACCACGTTCAAGTCTGCAATCATTGAATGTTTGCCACTCTATTACCACGTTCAAGTGTTCTATCATTTAATGTGGGTTGCTCCATTACCACGTTCAAGTGTGCTATCACTTAATGTGTGCTGCTCCATTGTCACGTTCAAGTGTGCTATCATTTAATGTGTGCTGTTCTATTATCATATTCAAGTGTGCTAGCATCACACACACGTGATGCTAGCAACAGAAGCCGACACGGATACTCCTCTCCTATCAGAAAAGCTTATACATCGCAACATATGAAGGATTGCCGTGGCAATTATATCTCCTACTATCTGTGAAGTGTCACACAGATGCCTAATTACTTCATATCCGTGTAGTCATGCCTATTATCCACTATTGCTCATGAGTTTAGAGAAGGAACGCTACTTGTTGCGATCATCGGACCAAACAGCCATTGTTTACATCTGCCCTTTTGTGCCGTATTGATACTTCTCCCCATATCTCTGCAGTGCCTGCTACGATGGCTTCTAAGAAGACCCCGATTTTTGAGGAGGTGGATGCGGGGGATGATTTTGGTGAACTCTTTGAAGACGGCGGGCTCATTGTGTTCATTACCTCACGGAAAATGAATACATTAAAAGATGAACTGGCTCGATTATCAAAGCAAGTGGAAGAAGGACGAGAAGATAGCCAAATTGGAAGGGGAGGTTTCTGATTTGAAGGTCGTAGTGGCCAAGCTTGACGAACGCATCGATGATGCCGGCGCTTACGGACGACGGGATACTTTGCTGTTATCCGGTGACGACGTGTCTGCTTTCAGTGAGGGCGAGAATTGAGGACAGATAGTTTGTGACCTGGTGGAGGAAAAACTGAAGCTGAACTTCCAAACTAATATTCTTTCCGTAGCTCATCGTGTTGGTAAGAGATCGGTAAAACAGGGTCCTGATCGTCATAAAATGATTGTCTAGCTTTGCCACAGTGCGTGCCGATAACTAAAACCCTCCAACTTTTTCATTAATGAGAGTCTTACCCCAGTGAGAAGCACCATTATGTATGTACTGCGTAAAGCGAAGCGTGCATTCCCTGATAAGGTAGCTGGGTGTAATTCGAGTGACGGCAAGATTTTTGTGTGGGTAGGGCCTCCTAACCCTGATGCTCCTCTCCCTCGTAACTCAAGGATGACCATAAATACTCACCAGCGGCTTGTGGACTTTTGCTCTAATATTTTGAACACGGAACTTCCTATTCTCATTGATGTATGGCCCCATTAGCTGTTTCATTGTCTACTAAAAGAGACATAAGGGCACTGCATTTGCTGGAATTACATTGTGCTTATATGATTGTCTTTGTTCGGATTCAAGTTCTGTTTATTTATTTTTTATTCAATTCTGAGTTATTCATATGACACAAATAACCGATAATTCATTACGATTAATTGATCCCGACAAAAATTACTTTAATATTAATATTTTCAATTCATTTGATCAGTCGACCCAGTCAAATTATTTTACTGTTTATGACCTCAATGAACATTTATCTCCTCATGGTATGTCTGGTTTGTTTATTTTTAGTCAGATTGTTCACACTTTTAATGCTAATGGCGAAACCCTCACTTCTCTCTTGGAAAGCATTAATCGCAGGCCTGACATAGTTGTCCTAACTGAGACTTGGTTGGATCATTCCTCCAAAGATTTTTGTAATATTGAGGGCTACAGGTTATACCACACTGTGAGAGATCAGAGTAGAGGCGGGGTTGTGTCTGTGTTCTCTGGTTTTGAACTGGACGTAGAGGTGGTGGACTGTTTATCATGGTGTGACGATACAATCGAGACCTTGGTAGTAAGAGCAAAAACTTTGTAAGGGAATTGTATACGTATTCGGTGTTTATCGACCTCATTCTGACTCTATTGATAACTTTTTCGCTGTGTTGGAGGAATTTCTACATTATGATTGCATTGCAAATTGTGGAATATTTCTGTGTGGGGATTTTAACATAAATCTAATTGATCAAAATTCACTTGCAGTCGATAGGTTTATTAATTCATTACGTGCACTTCACTTCATCCCTACAATTACCAAACCAACTCGCTTTTCTTCTTCAGAAGACGGGCCTTTACCATCAGTATTGGACCATATTTGGACTAATTGCCTCAGTAAATATAGCAGTGGCATTTTGACCGTGGACTTCACTGACCATTGTCCGACCTTTCTCCTTGTTCAGGTTGCCACTAGTCAGCCTCTTAAAATTAAAATTTCCTTCCGTGATCATTCTGATGCATATATGAACTTGTTCTTGTATAAAATTTCTAACGAATGCTTTGATACTTCAGATGTACCTGATGTGAATGTGAAAACAATACGGTTCATTGCTAGATTAAATTCCTTTTATTGTTCATCTTTCCTGTTGAAAACTAAGTATCTATCTACGAAAAGAATTCAAAGGCTGTG
>SDVV010032588.1:0-11406 GCA_016164225.1 Gammarus roeselii
TATATAATGAAAAATTAAATTGTACGGACGTCACTCGAACTCAATCTCCTGAATTGCTCACAAAATTTAGAAACTGTTATGAACTGCTCTGCAAATGTACTGGAAACGTTTCTCAATTGGCACAGCCACATATGTTCATCTTCTTGCAATTGCAAGGCTCTTAATCTCCCTTAGTGGAAGAATATATGATGCGCTAGCTACATTCTGTTTCATGTCATGTGTCCGAGAAGAAGAAAGAGTATGTTTTTTCCATCTCTGTTTTTCAGAAGATCTGGCACTAATCACTTCCTGATCACAGGTCTATCCTCGAAATCTTCCATGGTCCAGCTCCTATTCTTCCCTTGATTCAAGTTCCATTGACAAAAACAATCTCTGAACAGTCCTCCTGTAAATTTTTAGCAGAGACCGATTTCTGAGTATTGGACAGCCTAAACACATAAGACGAAGAGTCTCGTTGGGTTAAGTTCTTTGGAATATATTCAAGATGGATAGTCGAGGACGTTTAGAAACATCAATTCATCGATTAAAGAAGCCGTTTACTAATGACTACGACAAACAAATTTGATTCATAAAGTATTGTCTCTAAAATGTTAACATGGATAAAATATTTAAGATGTTGTGCGGCATACTACCTAACATGACAATGACCTCGGAACCCCATAAGATTATCTAACCCAAAGATATTTCATTTTATTGGGCCTGAATAATGAGTGCAAAATCAATGTCAAGATTTAGGTTATCGAAGATTTTCAGTCACAGCCTCAATAAGTAGGCAGTGAATATGGAAGTAATGAAACGAACTATAGTAAGGATTAGCTCCAGCACGTTCATGGTTGGCAAATTACAACCTGAGCCCCCGAACAAAACAACCGTGGCCAGCACATGAACCCCGATCTGCGCCTGCTCGATCCCTGATTTTGTAGAGAGATTTAATCATTTTATATACACTCAAGAAAACGACCAATTTCTTATCTGAGTAAACACCTAAGCAGAGTCGCAGAAGAGTTGTTCAAGGAAAAAGTTCAACGGGGAGTTGCACGCTGCAACAGAAGGATTCTGATCTGAGACGATAGTAATGGGTTCTATGGCTTCTATTTCTATGGGTTCTATTACTTGGTGCCTTTAGTTTAGGGATTCAGTTTTTAAATAAACCAGAGTGTATTCGCATATAACACTGAATAATGGCCGCTGACATATGATAATAACTGTCAGTCTGCATTTATTGTGATGAAGGGTCCCATCATAATATAAACGTCATGTAACTTAACGGCATTTTTTACCGGGTATAAATTAACGATGATTGGCCTGTTTTGGGAACAGTATTGAGAAAAATCCATAAAATATGAATATATTCTCAATAAAATTCCCTGTTTCAGTCAATGAACCACTACTTCAATGAGAGATTTATTCACAGCCAGCCCTGCTCGATTTTCCTATGATCGGATGCGATATTTAATTGTTTTCACATTCAGAACTGAACTGATCTGCACTAAACGATCATCTAAATTAGGCGTTTATTAAAACTCTATAAACAAACACTGTCTACAGATCACAGCCCATACTTCTTCAGTGATATTCGATCTCTTGCTCATGAACTAATGGATGTAGTTACATCATATATGAAGTCAATCTAATATTTTCAAGAAATATTCTGCAGGATGTCATCAAAAGGTGTTCTATGGAAACGCAACCAAGTCGAACTGAATACGTCTTTGCTGAATAGTACACATGTAGAAAGTACTGCAACGACTGTTCCAGTCTCTCGTTAGCCCGAAAAGTACCACTGCCAGTACCCTGACAGGAGAATGTAATCTAGGATTGATATACCGGATTGACTGCAGAGATAAATGAATGAGTCACTTCTTTAATTCTTAGCAATATGTCTAATAATGAGAGAAACCGACAAGTCGTAAACATTCATTAATTTGAATGCAACTGCAAGACCTATCAAGCGAGTCTCTGGCCTTTGTTCGATATTTTCATTTACAAGATAATGTTCGGAGACAATCTCCCAAGTTTTGCTCGATGTTGGCACGCAAGGGCCGTCAATAGGTATTTACTAACTGTTTTCATTACAGCAGTTCAACCTTTTCCGCTCATGCAAATGAGTTCATCAGGCTAGGACAGCCCATCACGGGCGTCGGCTCTTCGCCGAGTCTGCGGTGCAATTTAGTGATGAGCAAATCCAATACAGTTTGGGAATCAGGAGTAATTTTTTTGCACTTTTTATGAGCTGATGCAGCCCGAGTCTGTCTAAAATCGACTTCATATTGTTGGATTTTAATTTTAATTGATCGTCGTTGAAATCTCCCAAAATGAACAACGTCTTTCCCAAGCGGACAACTTCTCGAAATCTTTCTTCTATGTACCGAAAGGACTGTGCACTTGCTTTGGGTGGTCTGTAAAGAGAATCAACAACAAACAATCTGTTTTTTCGTACCTGGATGTTCACCCAAAGGTCATTAACTTCATTGCTGTCATTAAGCATCACTTGAGAGGAGGTATATTCTTCTCGCACATGAATCGCGGTTCCACCTCCTTCCCTTTCTCTATCTTTTCTATAAACATTGAAGCCATTAATCTCGATGAAGGTAGTGTTAATATCAGATTCCAGCCAGGTTTCAGTCAGACATTGAATGTCAATTGAGTTCTTCTTCATCATCATTTTGATGTGATCCATCTTTGTTCCTAAGCTTCTAACGTTTATATGTTTAATCACGATATTATTCATGCTCTGATGGTTATTTACATATATGGTTGCTGAGGGGTGGTTGCTATTCCAAGCTTGAACAGTTTGTGCCTCTAGTCATTGGTTTTTACTTAAAGGATAGTTGGTGTCACTTTGGGATGATTGCAGAAGCATCTCTTCATCGAATATGGATGTATCATTGACGTATTGCAAAGGAGAATACCTATTGGAACAATGCACATTTGTTTCCGCGAGCTTGTTTCGCTTCGCTGCAATACTTTGTTGTTCGAAATGTGGCTTCAGAGGATGGATTGGTGCAAGACAACTATAGTGGTCCTCTTTCTTGGCTACAAATTTTGAGTATTGGGCAGCTTCATCACTCATAAGGTTGGTCGAATTAATTACAGTTTTCGTCACGATGTCCGGGTTTGTTTCATCTAAGATTGTGATTTGTATTTTGAGTGCGTTACTGAGAATTGCGGGGACCAGATCGCCAAAACTGCTATTATAATCTTCGTTTTCAAAATACTTTTCAATCTCAGAGAGGAATCTTTCATCTTTTTTATACCCAGTGTAGGCTTCGTAATCTTCTATGTGATTGAAGGATTCCTCCATTGTTTTAGTTTTTATCACCTCTAAGATATTTTCACCGTCAAGTCCTAATTGTTTTACTAGGGATCCTCTCACCGTGTGAATCATATAGTTTTCGTCTGCTAGTGTTGATTGTCTTTTTAATCGTAAATCATTGAGAATGCTGTCGATATTAGTGTTTCTGGAGAATTGTTGCAAATTTCCGTCACCTGCATTGGCATTCGTTCATCCTGTTTATTGTTTCCTGTGTCAGCAACACCACTCTCATTTAGATTTTTAATATGCTCCTCAGCAACACTCTTACTGACGTTATCTAAGAATCTGGTCGCTAATTCTTGAGTGGTATTGTTTGTATGTATTGGATATTCTTGCTTTCGGTTCTGGTCCGTGTTGTAGAGGGTAGGTTGGAGCAGGGGAGACCGAACAGAACCAGGTAAAATAAATTTAGATCGGTGATTGAAGAGAGGCATGACTGAGGATGGCTGAACCGTGCTAGATGAAGGAATGGGTGGAGGGGGGTAATATGTGGCAGGGATTAACGGGATAGACAGAGTTGGAGTTTGGACTGAGGTTAGAGAATGGTAGCGAAGGTGGGAGCTAGAGGAAAGAACGGGTGGAGAGGGGTAAGATATGGGAGAGGTTGACGGGATAGGTAACGTTGGAGTTTGGGTTGAGGGTAGGGAATGGTAACGAAAGTGGGAGCACGAGAAAAGAATGGGTGGAGATGGTGTAATGTATGGGAGAGACTAGCAGAATAGGTTCAGTCGGAGTTTGGGATGAGGTTAGGGAACGATAGCGAAAGGGGAGGATTGGGGCTGTGCTAAGCATAGTTAGACGAATTTGTGTGAATAGTGTAGAATGGAGGAGGAGGGTAGGAGAAGAAATGAGGAAGCGCTGAGGGGAAAAGGCATTGTTTGTGAGCTAATTGAGTGGGGATGATAAGGAGTCACTGATTGGTTGTTTTTAGTTTTAATTTTAGTTTGGAAGTGACGGGAGGGCGCTAGGATGTGAGTTGTCTGCGAGTAGATGTCTTTTGCTGACGTGTGATGTGGTGAAGATACGAGATGATGGCCATATGATGGAGGGAAGTAGAGGTAGAGAGGAGACCAGAGTAAAGATTGCCTGCTTCTGACATTGTTCTAGTATAAGGATGGCAATACCTCAACCCTCTGAGGAACGTAACGTGCTACCGTGTTGAAGAATTTGAAAATTCCACTATTGTTTAGACTAGCATTCTCCGAATGAAACAGTCGTTCGTCAGGGGCACCAGTGAATTCGTCTCTTAGTTTGCCTGTTGGGATAACTTTGAGCCTCACGGAGTGGGAAAGACTCATGAAACGATGCCTCTGTTCAATTGTTTTCAGGTTGAGGGGTTCTGCCATGTACATCTTAACATTTTGTTTTATTGTCAAAATTTCGGTGGTTATTTTGACTACTACTTCATTTTCGACTTAGTCTGTGAGCACCATAACGTTATTTTTGAATGGATTTACGCTCTCAATGATTTTTTACAAAACATCATAGTCGTTAATATTTATCTTTTCAAAAGTGCATCTATCTGAAAGGTCGTACGACAGCTTACATTCAGGCGCTGCTTGAATATATTTAGGATGGTTTCGAATGCGGCCTCACCTGGCCACTGGACGTTATGGTATAATGTGAAATTCATGAATTTCGGTGCATATTTTATTGTTCGTTAAACTGCATTGAAAAGTAGCAGCAAAATTTTCAAGTCCCTGAGATTTTCTGCGACCGTTAAATATTTCATTACATGTGTTCCCTCCAATCATGCAATTGATTTATAAGAAAACAGAGGTAAATATTGTTATGCTATTAGCATTTGTGAAAAAACCTTCGACGTTTTCACTATCTACTTGGCGAAACGAACGATGCATGGCATTCAAATGATTTCGAAACGGTCAGGCTCTAAAGATAATAAGATTGAAGCTATTTCAAAAGAAGGACAACACAGCTCCATCAATTGCAGCTGCATTTTTTTATTATTAGCGTAGGCGTGACATCTGAAACGAATAATGAATAATTTCATATTTATCAACGAAGGTACGTATTTTGAGGTCCATTACACTATTTGCACGGACTTCGTAGGAGACTTCAGTCCATAACACTAAGCATCACATATCATTGCTCCTTCCATTGCAGTAACACGACAGCTTGGGGACCAACAAAGCAGTGTTAAATACAAAGAGCATCAATTCAGAATTTGGTCAAATCCAATCAGAATAAAGCAAGAAATCGAATACAAGACCGCCTGAAACTTCACTGCTCCAACTGAACAGTTGTCAGTAGAGTGTGGGACTAGAATGTGGGAGTTAGTGAAATAATTGTTTAGTAAGAGATACTTGATAAACAACGTACTGTATTTCCGTAGAGCAGAACATTGTAGTCATTGCCAGCAGCTCAACCAAATTGAACGCAATCTGTTCCATTTCTGACAAAATAAGTAGCGAACAACACTGCAAAGCAATTCTAGTTGTAGCGCGTAAATGCTTTACCTTATCTCCGGTAACGACGTCTCGTCAGGTCTCGGTAGGCGCGTCAGAATTCCCCTAGTTGGATGGGGAGTAATTTCCTTAACTCATCAAATTGACCGGTAAAAAAACAGTATTTTTCACTTATATTGTACTGATACAGATAAAAACATAGGCTGAATCCCTCATAAAGGAGGAAGCCGAAGGCAAGGCGCATCTCACACTCCTCTCATACACTCACACTCACACAACTTAACCCTTTTGCGCTAAAGAGTCCGGCCGGTACACCCCGCAACACACCCTCCGGGTCATGAGTGCGGTCCGAGGTCAGTGTCGGCAGCAAGGCCCGACAGTATAACTGGTTTGCCCCTGCCACGTCATGATGACCGGGTCCTCCCCAATTACGACCATCCCGTCTTTCAACGAGATGCCAAGGGCGGGGAAGCTCATCAAGGCAGCGTCGAAAATCATCCATCCACAATAATTCTCTACTCACGCCTATTCATTGCACGCTCTCTTCACACCGTCCATACACCAAAACTTCGGTCTCTCTCTAGGCCTACGTCCACTCGCCTCTGCCTTCAGCACTCTTTTCACCAATCCCATGTATCCATCCTCACCATGTGTCCGAATCATCTGAGAACCCGCAAATCAACTCTGTCCACTAACTTTTTCACCATCCCGTTCTAGATCGCACCACGTCGTTATTGATCCTGTCTTTCAACGCCAGACAAGTCAGCTCCTGAAACATTTCATCTCGAAGACATTCAACCTTCTTTTCTCTTCTGCACTCACCCCCCAGGTCTCAGCCCCGTAGAGATCAGTTGGTACAACAACACCCTAATGCCGGACTCGCTTCGCTTCCATCCCTAACGTTCTGCAGCTCATAACACTCATCAGTGCACCCAACACTTTTCACCCTTCCTTCACTCGTAACTTCACTTCCGTTCCCACTAGTTCAGTCTTCTCGCCATGGGAGCTCAGAAACTGAAAACATTGTATTTCCTCCCATAAATCTCTATTAAATAGGACACTAATTCCGCATGCATCGACATTCCTCGAGTATCTCATTACTTTACTTTCACCCCAAACTCCGATACTAGCCTACGCAGCTTCTCCTCTGAATCTGCCACCACAGCCGTATCCTCATAATCCGCAAACAGTAACTGGCTCGACTGCCAACTCCGCTCATTCGTTTCCAACAGCTCCAAGCCACGACCCAATACACATTCATTCACCACCCTGATCACTCCATTCATAGAGAGATTGAACAGCCAGGGAGGCATTACGCAGCCTTGTCTCTGACCCACTTTCACTGTAAGCCAATCACTCACCTCGCTTCCCCCTCTGACACATGCTCTTCTGTCAGCATAGAAACTACGAGGCTCTTTCCACAGATTTTATTATACCTTAGATATTGGGTTTGATGTATGAATGAGTGACAGTGATCAATTATAATGAATAGAAATCCCATGTACACAACCGAACCCTAGTAAATCGTTCAATTTGAATAGACACCCCTTTTCAATTAAAAATTAACTCGTTACACATTTTCTTCATTTTTATTGAGGGTATGAAAGTTATCAAGGGGTTGCCGAAGGCATCATAATCATAATTGATTTCAAACTTTAGGTGAGTGGGTAGAAAACGATGGAATACCACACCTGTTATAAATAAATTTTTTGCTTGGAGATTTTACAATATTATGATCCCTACTGGACTGTCGCAGGACAATAATACCGTCAGCTAAGGAATGTTTCTGACGGCCAAGTTTCTATCAATTGTATGGTTTCACCTATACCTAAAGCAATGTTTATAGAACTGTTGGATACATATGCACATAAATAATTTTGTTGAGATTAGATATCATCTGCATTCAAATATCCAAATTTCGCTTCGATATGGAAACTATCTTCATATGAAGCCAAAAAACAGCACAGAGGTTACGAAGGATACACAGGTGCCTGCATGTGTTTACAATGATCGACATTACATCTGCTAGGTAATACGATTATTATGAGAAAAAAAAAGATGTGGTTTTACTGAGTTCCCTTGCCTTGTTTAATATACTAATCGAGTTGTTGGGTCGGATCACGCAGCACTCCTGAACCCTGCTCTCTACTCAAGAACTGATTGACGCTTGTGGTTAATATCGAAAGTATTAAAAGAATAGGGTGAGTATGTCTCTAAAGGATCGGTTCAATGGACCAATTTGTACACTTGGTGTCTTTTATGTGAGACGATTTAAAACTTCACATTTATGAAAAATTCCTCCAAGTCAAATTTATTTTGACAATCACATTTGTTAAAGTATTTATCAAAATAAATATCGGTGGCACTGGAACCAATTTCTACGATGTGTTAACCCGCTTTCAATATCGCAAGCTCGGCACACAACAGTCTGTTTGTCTGCTTTGGATCTCATCATGGATTTATTTTGACAGTATTCAAAATCCTTGAATCATTGTACGTACGATACCTCGAATTTCAAAAATTGTTCACCTCCTAAATACAGAGTTAGATATCTAGACAGGAAAAATACATTCCGCATGTAACCTTTGAGTTACACAAAAATCGCCCCTGGACCATATTTATACAAACATATGCTACTTCAACTCCAAAAAACATTTACCTTCTCTATTGAAAAATGGTCCTTGATCCACCTGATGAAGGTAATTCATTGTCAAGTTTTTTTTTTCGCTGTTTGGAAAAACGTGGAAAAAATGAGCAAAAGGTTGAGGGAACACTTTTTTTCTGAGAATTATATGTATTGTAATACCGAATGAACTTTCAATTAACACAATGCTTCACTTTTTAAAGTCTGTATTCACCACATGAATTTGAGAAAAGAAATAATTCCCACCTTCGCTCTAACGAACTGTTTATATTCTCTGACTTCACGGTATGAATTTTTTTAGCAGAACGGATTTTATGTGGATCCAAAATTTACAGAGTACTCAGTTATAAACTAAAACAATATCATAAAGTAATACCATCTGAGTAATCCTTGCAAGTTAAGACAAGACCGTCAACACAATTACAGAAAAAAACAATATTTGGTTGCCTTTCAAATGCACAAAATATAATCGACTTTATTAATTGTATTCGAATGGAGTCATTTATTGTAGGTTCCATTTTCTAAGTTCTTGGTCGTGTATCCGTGGCTCCAAACTCATTATCCTCCATTTTTTCCATCACCTCACCCTTAGCTATAGAGAAACTTGGCAATTGAAAACCTTCACTTGCACCAGAATCTAGCATTTCGGGTGTCATTGTGTTTCTAATCTCACTACCACTCTTCCAATTACTGGTTTATTTATTGTACAATTATTTAGTCTCACACACCCTTACACACTTGAACCGGAATTTCCGGTTATCAAATTGAAATAAACGCTGATTCCCGTCATATTTTTGGTAGCCCGAACTCAAACACCCTACTCACATATCAGCACAACTGTTGAAAATACGGGTAAACACTTTTATTCCTTGTTCCACAGACTGACTCTTTCAATTTCAATATTGAGTTCATCCGTTTGATTGCAGTTGTGATTGCGTAGAGAGTTTGGGGCGTCTTTGAATATCCCCAACAGTCATTGGAAAAGTTAGCGAGAGCTGTATTTCCAGGTTATGGATTGAAGGATGCTTCAACGTCTGAGCGACTTTGTCATCTTCGGCGAATCCAAAGAAGCGACTCAAGAGATATTTTAAGTTAGTGTGGAAAATTATTCCTCAACGAAATGGGTCTTGGACTGTGTACATACAATGAATATTTAACTAAATTTATGTTACAAGCGCTGAATATCATTTCCAGGAAGGAACAAACGTAAACAACTGCGAAGAGGAACTTGCTATTTGCTCTGCCGGCACACACAATCATTGTAATTACCTGAGCCATATTCCAGTCGCTCTGCTTTCTTGCTTCACGTAAACAACTCCCTAATAACCATGATAATTTTGATTCTTTTAAGACCGTTTCATGTTTTATATCATTTGGTGTTCATCCCATCCTCCTCCTACTTGTATTCTACGACATTTCTTGTACTCTGACTGAGTAAGAACAAAGAATCGTATCCACCCAGGAAAACAAATCTATTGGTTTTAATTGCCATTACTTCCTGTAAGAAAATGCTATTTCAAATATTTCCCAGTCCCGGAGAGGATGTTCCGGTTATTATTACCTATAACACAGCACATAGACGGGGTCGTGGTAATGGCCTCGGGGACAGCAAGCATCGATCAACATTGTATCCTATGATGATTGTATGTGGACTTACAAGAGAATTTGTACAAGTTGAGTACAATTTAAGCTATAGCATATCCAATAAGCTGCAATTTATTAGGAAATGTAGAAAATTAAACAATATAACTTATGTCCATACCTAAGTCACACAAGTCAAACATTTGAAATTCGTAGAACAATATTTTACAATAATTATTACTTATTGAACGGTATATAAAAGCTTGAAGAAGCCTCAATAGACAATCATTGCAAAAAACAGAAACAATATTCAAACAGATAGATTATAGGATCACGGCATAACGTGACCAAAACATTAAGCTCAATTTAACTTCGACCAATTGGTGAGCATCAGTCAGGAAAAATAGCTTATACTGGATTTCTATAATACATTTTGTCGTTGTTACATTATTGTTCGGTACATTGAATTTTGAATATATTTTTTGTTATAATATCTCTTCAGGGAATCTGTAATGTTCCATTCTCTGTGGATTTCATTTTTGTAAAGACAACATTTAAATAGTAGCTACATTAAAAAAAATCAAACTTCGGCCAAAGAGGGATTATAATTTTCGAAGAGAGGCAAAATATAAACCTCCTCAAAAACCTTTTCCCGATATTATTTAAGCGGCTTCAAATCTCTCGGAGCTTTCATAAATACAGACTTAGGAACTGCGATAAGAACTGGGCCTCAAAATGGGTCGCTATCCCTGGCGCTAAATTCTTTTATAGCTAACGTCAGATCAACCCCTATCATCTCCGCCAACTGCCTTATCAGCCCCAAGTTGTTCCGACTACCAACCTACGGTACCATTTTTTAACAGTGAACATCCATAGCGTTCCTCAGTCACACCAGCCACTGTCATATCTGCCAGTGACATTCTGGCGAAAATCTGTTTCAGCCCACGTCAGAATCAGCCACCAGTCGTACCATTTTATCGGTTATCACTTTAATGAAACTTTTTCTGCCCAACCTAACCTAACCTAGGATACGTGTTTCTAACCCGCAGGGAAAAGTTACGTATATCTAACCCGCGGGGCAAACATACGTATTTTTGTGGGGTACGTAATGCCGTTTTTTAGCGTTTTTTATTGAAGTTTCATCAAAGTGATAACTGTTAGGTTGGTACGCCTGTTTCGGTGTAATGACAGGGGCAGATATGACAGTGGCAGATTTTGAAGTGGTGGAAAACGAGTGTGGGCTGAATCATCGTTAGGTAGAAAACACGTGGGATGAAAGATTTTTAGCGGTTATGACAGTGTCCGGCCATGACAGTGAATTGAAGTGAAGTGGCAATAGTGCGCGTGTGCGGGAATAATTGTAGCGCGAACGCTGGGCTCCCTCTCTACTGTGGTTGTTAATGATGTATTTCAAACAGGAAGAACTATTGCCTGCTCTG
>SDVV010032589.1:0-11405 GCA_016164225.1 Gammarus roeselii
TTCTGTTAGATGTGATGTTAGACGAGTCAAGCACAGCCCTCATGCTTTCACTTCTGTTAGATGTGATGTTAGACGAGTCAAGCACAGCCCTCATGCTTTCACTTCTGTTAGATGTGATGTTAGACGAGTCAAGCACAGCCCTCATGCTTTCACTTCTGTTAGATGTGATGTTAGACGAGTCAAGCACAGCCCTCATGCTTTCACTTCTGTTAGATGTGATGTTAGACGAGTCAAGCACAGCCCTCATGCTTTCACTTCTGTTAGATGTGATGTTAGACGAGTCAAGCACAGCCCTCATGCTTTCACTTCTGTTAGATGTGATGTTAGACGAGTCAAGCACAGCCCTCATGCTTTCATTTAGAAGGAACCAACATTTTCTTGCTTAGGCCTCGGTTAGTTTAATTACACAACAGAAGAATTCAAATGCAATGCAATAAGAATTCTGCTTCTCGGGCTCATCACCTCTCCTCATCCACTGTTGCCGTAGCCACCAAGTTGTTTTCTTGCTTAGGTATTGAAAGGAAATTGATTTCCTGATCACAATTTCGATGAAACTTGTAAAAAAGTCATAATGAATTCTGTAATGAAACTGAACCCATAATTACAGTACCAAAACGGATTTGCTCCAGCTCACTCAAACACTACGGGAAGGATCTATGAGGGGATTTTGATCCTCCCATAGTAACCCGTTCCCAATTGGATCACTGTTCAGATGCAGGAAAAGGCATTCCAATGAGCTGCTGTCCAGCATCAACTAAAAATGGAATTGTATATGCTGCATCACATCCTGTATTGCCTGCACTCAGGAAAAGTTCAAAATCCGCGTAGACGAACACTAAATAATTTTCAGCAGGACGGGGCCTCATCATCAACAGTCTGTTGCATTTCGTGTCTCGTGACCACGCAAGATAGAAAAAAATGTTAGTCATCCATTCCATGATTGCAAAATTATCTGCAAATAAAGTATGGAACGAACTAAATTATTAGCCCTTAAATCTATCTATATTCACTAATATCAAATCAAAATTTAACCAAAGCCTAACTGCAACACTTTTTCCGGTAACACCTTCAAGTTTGCTCGCTCCTGCTGCAAGATGGTTCTTCCCCCCATGTGTACTGTTTTGGAGCACTTTTTGGATTGAACCTTGTCAGTAGGTATCATCGCCCCGGGTCTTCACCTCCGCTTGTTCGGTTGACCTCTAGCCATACCAAAGACAACAAGTACCTTCCCTCTTGTAAGGCTACCTTCCACCTTTTGAGTGCTTACCTTTCAAAGTTGCTTGCTGTACTACACTATCATTTTTTGGCAAGGAACGATGCAGTTGTTCGACAATATTAGCTGATGTGTGGATAGATTCTGGGTCACAGTATACAGAGTCTGGTCCACAGTCTATTGAGCCCGGACTGCAGTATACAGAGTCTGGTCCACAGTCTATTGAGCCCGGACTGCAGTATATAGAGTCTGGTCCACAGTATATTGAATGTCTGGTACTGTCACAGCAAACCAAAGGACTGTGGATCTCACTAACACTTCTTTACCGTACAGGGCACTGTGGCCAAATGTATGATAAGCCAGCGGTGATTGAAGATGTTCAAAGATTAATCTGAAATTAGGCGTTGTCTTGAGAAGAAAACCTTCATACCGAACGGTGCAAACGATTATTAATGATTTGGTGTTGTTCATAGTGCATACCTAGATAATACTCCTTTGCTCAGTGGAGCTGATCGTTCACAGATGGAAGGAGGAGGTACCTAGTTGATCGACCAATAAAGAGCGTGGTGGAGGCCAAGTCTCACTCCAGTTAAGCACGCTCAATCACCTCAAACTCCTAACGCTTAAAAATACATGTGATTGTCCAGTGCCATCAATTTGTGTGTCTCAGTGCTTTGGTCAAGACTAAACGCATAAGAAATGTCTACACCGTCATCAAAACGCCAACACTTGCTGTTCCATTAATATCTTTAGCCCCGAAATTCCATAGGATGTTCCGTACACCAGTCTTTCATATCCCAAAACTACACTCAAACCCGAGGGTCCATAAAATATAAATTAAAGTTGTCCATCACCAACACTCGGTCTCCCCAATGCTGCATTTATGCCATAAAATGACCCCTGTATGCAACCTTTGATATCCCATTGATATACCCGGAGACTGCATCGTGCCTTTCCTTGTTTTTGTATGTCAGAGAAGTGGTTCCAGAGAATATTCTGGTGATGATTCATACCGAACCCCATCGAGGCAATTGCATCACTTTGTCTCTCTCTTGCATTCCAATTCCCTGACAATGAACGCTCTTTTATTAGCTGGTCGTAGGAACAACTCACACTCATTGCTTGTGTTGAGGACACCCCACGCATGAATTACCATCAATTGAGGGTGTGATTCCCATTCCCGTCTGTTACTCCTAGAGCTGCAAAAAGGAGCGACACTTGCACACGCATCGTTGGCGCTTTGGTTGTGCGACCAGACGCGGGGCTCGCGTTGAGCAAAAGTGCGCGAAACATTGTTCGGTAGATGGTGCTCAGAAAGCGTGTAGGAGGAGACATGTGTGTTGTTTATTTATTTATTAAATAAACGCATGGAAACGTACCATTTGACGGTACGTTTCCATGCGTGAAAATAACTCTTCCCTAACGATATTGTAAAGATATTCGAGAATTGAAACACCGCCCGGTATCCAACCCACTACCGTCCCCTGATGCGATTAAATAAATTGGATTTGTCAGATGTCCGGTATTTTTCCAATATGAAACGATTAACCTTACCTTGAATGATTTTGTTGTTCATTAATTTAATGTTGATGACCATAAGTTATATTTTGATGTCCTTCAGAAGTTCAATGTTGATGACCATTTGTTCATTGATGACGTCCTTCATTAGTTTAATATTGATGACCAATGGTTTAATGCTGGTGTCTTCCATTAGTTTAATACTGAAGATCATCCTTCATTAGTTTAATGCTGGTCTTTCATTAATTCAATGTCGATGTTCTCAATTGGCTTAATGTTCTAATGTTAATGTCTTACATTAGTTTAATGTTGATGACCTTCATTAGTTTATTGTTAATGTCTTCCATTAGGTAAATGTTGTTAACCTTTTTAGTCTAATGTTAATGTCATCAATTAGTTTAATTTTGATGACCCTTATTAGTTCAATGTTGATGCTCTTCATTAGTTTAATGTTCTTCATTGTATTGATCAATAACAAATTCTTTAGCAGTTTGTTGTTGATCGGAAGGTATTTATTGTTGTTCTTTTCAGCCCAAAAGTTCAGAGGATTTCCAGAGGTGAATGTAATTCAAGGACACAACAGGACTCCATTCTCTTAACGAACAAGAGATCCTAATGTGATGAACTCTGACACAGAAGATAATATCATCGATCTAAGGCGAGCGTGAAAAATAAACAGTTGGATCAAGAACTTGTCCGTGATCAATTAGCATAATGAGGTGGATTGTGTTCTACTGTCTTTGAAAAAACGTTTCATAACTCTGATACGGTGACTAGAACAATATAAACGAGGAATCACGAGCAACAGGATCGGGGGGGGAAAACTGCAATAAACAAACATTACCATGAAATCATTTTAAACAGAAATATCATAGATGTAAAAAATAAATTGATATCATGTCTTTTCATTTCTATTATGGTCACGAATTTGCTACTAAGTCGTATCTATACGACTAAAATCACTCCACAGACGCTGCTATTAGACCGCTATAAGTTGATAAACAACATCTACACGACACGCCAAAACTAATCCTTCACAACTATAAAAACCTGCATATAAGTCCTCGGTATTACATACTTCTCCCAATAATAAGCCAGGATTCGATTTATAATTTCGTTTACATAGCATTTCTCCTCAAGATTTTTTAGGCACATATCCACTATAAAGGCCTTGGTTTACATTTTCAGTGAGCTGAACAGTCGCCCGATAAAGTCCTGGCTGCTCTATGTGGACACGTCACTCTGGAATTGAAACAGCAATGCCTTCAAATCCTCAAACCGTCTTTCAAGCGGTTTGAGCTCAATAGAGTTCACTTCTATTCACGTATTCGATTTGATAGCCAGATGCTTTCTTATATTTTGTACTGGTGAAGTTCGTTTCGTCGCGCCGAAAGGATCTTCGGGCCCTTCGCTATTGCAACTGCACTTTTGGCGATATTTTATGCAGATACGACCCGAAAAAAAGATATAAAGGCTCTTGCTGCGCTTCAATAAAATATTCTTGTAGGATCTAGACCACTAGAGCAGAGAGATTGCTGTTGTAAACTTTGGCATGATGAAAGGATCTGCATTATGGATCATAGTTTAAAAAACTTCACTGATGACCTATCACTAAATGTTATGGTAATTGTTCGTGAGACTTTCATGCTGTGAAGGAGTTTGATTCGAATAATATCAGAAGTCATGAACATGTAAAAGGTTGTTATCTATGGATAAAGCAGTCCCAGTGATTCCCACAGCTTATGTGTGTTGACTAATTTCTATCTTGATATACTGTATATGCATGTTTCATAAAAGAAGGTTTCACACAACTTAGTAACTGTGTGCTTGTTAGGATTCAGGTTTTCAGTGAGATACCGTTCCATTTGTTGACTCTTCTATGTTTGAAAGGATTCTGGCTACTATGATGTGATAGTGAATATGATGTGTTGGTGGTTATAATGATGTGTTAGTGATTACAATGATGTGTTAGTGGTTACAATGATGTGTTAGTGGTTACAATGATGTGTTAGTGTTTACAATGATGTGTTAGTGAGTAAACGTGCAGTGGCTCATAAAAAAGAAAAGAGACGGTTACAATTGTGAGGTCCTATAGAAATAATACTAATAGTCTGATCTTACCCACGTCGTTGTGTTTTCTACATTAGGTTGGTGTCTTCTTCACCACGTCGTCGTATCTCCTTACCCACGTCGTTGTGTCTTCTAAACTTAGTTGGTGCTTACCTCACAATGTCGTCGTGTATCCTCTACTATGTCTTCGTGTTTCCTCGACCAGGTGTTCGAATATCCTAAATCACGTCATCGTATTTGTTTAACTACGTTCTCGTGTATTCTAAGCCACGCCATCATGTATTCTTAACCACGTCTTCGTGTATCCCACCTTTTGCGCCCGCTTGTTATCCCACACAGTGTAGTTGCGATGCACTAATTTCCATCTCCAATATCCCAAATCGTTGTGCTACTTTAGCCGATATTGCTCGGAGCAAAAAGTGATAAATTGCTTCAAAACACGTTTAAAGGCAACTCGATTATCGGAAGCTTGCTGCAACTAGATTACATCACTTAATGACGTCGCACAAGGAAAATTTATCGCCAAACTTTCTTCTATACTAGCACCTGTGAAGTACTTGGTTACACGCACTGTTCGAGAGTCTGCACGTAAAGGTGAAAATGAGGTTGACCAACATAATGTGAAGTTAACTTCAAAGTAGGCGAGAATATCCAGCTGCGTGGTCAAAATGCAATAAAAATAAAAATCATTCACGTCCATTGCAATTAACCACTGAAAATAATCAGAAGCACAAAGTCACACGTACTTTTTTAGAAATGACAATGATCCGACCCTTTGCACCTCGATCCCTGGAAGATTCCTCCATGGAAACTTAATTCCTGAGAGCATACCTTTGGTTAGTTGACTGTCTCTCTGTATTTCTGAAGGTTAAAAAAAAACATCTCAGTCATATTCAAGAAGGGTAGTAGTCAAGAGCTAATAAACTATAGAGCCTTCAGTCTCACATTTTTGATTGGTAAACCTTGAAAAGATTGATAAAAACAAGTATAACATGTCATGTCACCACGAGAGAAACCATCTCATCGAGAAAACCCAACAAAGGTTCAGAAGCAAACTTAGCTGCCTGTACAATCTCCTGAACTTGTTCAATAATGTCACCGAGACATACGACGAAACCAAGGCCGTTGACTTGTTTATCTCAAGTTTTAAAAAGTGCGTGATAATGTTCTTCATAAACGCCTACAAAGAAAAGCGGAGGTGCTTGGCATAACTGGAAACGTGGCCAGGTGGCTCCTAAATTAGCTCGCGGCCATAGGCAACGAGTCTGTGTCGGACAAGGAAAAAGTGAGTGGGCTACAGTAACATCAGGACTAGCCCCAGGGTAGTGTTCATGTGTCCCTTCTCTTTATAATCTATTTAAATGACCTCGACACTGACATCGTTAGCAAGATATCAAAATTTACTGATGACACTAAACTCTGCCACAAAGCGAACTGTCAGCAAGATCGTATAACTATCCAAAGGGATCTCAATACACTAGTGGACTGGTATGATAAATGACAGATGATCTTTAATATAGGAAGTGTTATGCACATCGGATCACAAAATCAAAATTTGGCTTACGTAATGGCAGATCAGTAAATGACAGAAGCCGACCAATAACGTGACCTTGGAACATTACTCATGAAAGATCTGAAGTGGGAAAAACCAAGAGTAACCTTGCTACAAAAAAAGCAATAGAGTCCTTGGCTTTATATCTAAAAAGCTCCACTACAAGTTCAGGGACATCGTGCTGCTTCCATTGTACATGTACAGCACTCGTCAGTCCTCAAATGGAATTTGCAGTTCAATCTTGGTCACCTCACCTAGGAGGTAATATTAACAAAATGGAACATGTTCAGCACCGAGTAACAAAAAACGATCCCAGAACTGAGAAATAAGACATATCCGCTAAGATTAGAAAAACGTAAACTAATATCACTCGGAAATAGACGATGTAGAGGTCAATTAATAGAAGCCTTCAAATACCTAAACGGATTAATAAGAGCTAGTCCTGAGGGCTTCTTTGACCGAGATTGTAACCCAAGGAACAGAAATAATGGACACAAATTGCAGCTAAAACCATTCAGAACATCAGTGTCCGAGAACTTTTGTATAATCAAGATAATAACAACTTGGAATCGTTTAACACATGATGTGGTTAACGGTAACAACGTAATCAACTTTAAAAACCAACTCGACAAACACTGGGAGGCTGACCTACCCCCTTACTAAAAAATGTGCCTGTGAACGATGGGCACCTCATCTAGGCTGGGCTTGTTGTACTGCAAATTCAATTATGTAACACTGATAGAATGGACTCTCTAGCCAGTTTCAGGTCTCCTACTACTACTACTCCTTCGCCTCGCTTGCAACCGAAAAAATCCTGGAAGCCTGCTTCTTGGATGGACATCCTCCAGTAGACCACTTCTATCTTTGCGATGCTTTTTCAATTTTACCAACCCTGGATGCTTGCACTTCTGTGGAGCGTCCATTCTTCCTTCCTCACGTCTACATCACAATGATGAGGTGCCAACATCGTCTACAATGCACGCATTCCAATATACAACAATTATCGGTTGAAACCTACTTTGATTCAGTCGCACGCAAACATTGAGTAAACTTGGCAAGCACGGGTAGCAGGCGCTGAGTAGTAGGATGTTGAAATGTATGTCCCAGCATCAAAAGCTATGTAATATGGCAGAAAATATAATCTTGCCCAACATGGAAATTAAACGAAAATAAATCAATCTCGCCTATATACAATTTTTTGCAAGAAATTCGGGTCATTTTACCAATTGCAGATGAAAAGTATGGATTTATTATATAACTTTGAAAGTACCACTTTTGCGACGTAACATTTATTTCTCAGTCGACATATTTTTTACAAACTGCAACCTAGGGAAGAAAATCTACGACGTACCCGCATCAACCCTCCTTACAATCAGGGGTTCCACTACCCAATGAGGACAAACACATATTAGAATATACTTATTTAGGTTAAGTTGAAACGTTGCTATTCTTTAGACAACTTCGTGGCTGAAGACAAAGTTCTCATTCTGCAAGAAAAGAAAGAATCTTTTATTTCTTCATGCAGAATGCGAATCTTTTCTTCCTCCACGAAGCTCTATGAAGGACAAAAAAAATCTGACAATGTTTCTATTTGTTCGCGATGAAGCTTGTCAGGATGAAGGGGTGAGAGAGAATGTACAACTGTGATACTAATAATCTGAAAATAATATTAACTCATCGCAGCGTTCCATCTTGAAACCGTATGGCTTGAATCAAACAATAAATATTGTTTTAATAAATGGCTGACAATGCTTGAATTAATTGATAATACTTGGGGCAGGTCTCATGTACATGTTATATACTTGGCACAGCGTACAATTTACATATTGTTATGAGAGGTGTAATGGGAACATGTTGGGTACAGCACTGTTCAGTGCACATGTAGTGCTTGGTGTAGTGTAATTATTACAGTAAGTGGAGTACATCGATCTGCTTCTTGTGAGTGGTCTACGGTATAATTGGTTTTACATTGTAACTGGTACAGTGAACATATTTCCAGAGGATATCTACAGCTCGAACAAAAGTTATTTAATCGGGGTTTCATTTGAACCCCCAAATCGTTCAACGCTGAATTGACAATTGATACAAAATTTATAAACATGGCAATCATGGGAAATAAAAACTTATGTCCATATTTTTCACCTTGATCCTTCCTACTCTGGTTTCCCATGACGACACCGCATCATGTTTTTTTTGGCGGGCGGCTCTACCACATCTGATACCAGCGCCCCTTCCGGGCAGTAGAGGCTTCAGTGGGAACATTGCCCGACGCCGGTGCTACTTCCCTCGCAAAGAGAGCCTTCCTGTTTTCCCTGGCAGATGCCCGCATCCCTTCCGGACAAGAGAGGCCTCACTGAGGCCCTTCCCTGACGCCTGCCTCCGTCCCTGGGCCTGATGCTCACGCCCCTTCCCGGACAAGAGGAGCCTTGGCGGGCACCCTGACAGATGCCTGTGCCCCTTCTAATGAAGAAACAGCAGTCATCAGCTTTTGGTCTTCCCATAAAGGTGGACCTTCATTCGTATCGAATTGATGCAATTGCTGGGACAAAGAAGGAGTCTTAGCCTGATATTTATTTAAAGAGTAGAGATCGTGTTGTATTATAAAGAGAAAATAGCTTAAATAGGTTATTCACATTGCTGTGAATAACATTTACTCCCGATGTACAATGAGGAAAATGAAATATGTGCACCATTCAATTGATATTTGCCTACCCGAGGGGGAGCAATAAATAAATTTATCGCACTTGTTCACATCTATTTGTGAAATTGAACAGCTATTGTAAAGAATTATTCTTAGTATTTTCACACACTCCAATTTCAAAAAACTTCCCACCAACTTTTATGAAGTTCCAATAAATCTGCATTTGATTCTCACTCTCGTTTCCCCGGAGCAAACACATGCAGAAATCAAGCCTTATTTTTTCATTTAATTTTCAAGTTTCTTGATAAATCGTTAAATATTCCTAATGAAGCTGTGGGAGCAAATGTTTACAAGCGAACATGCATTGCAATTAGTATTATAATAGTGCATACAAGAATTACACAATTCTCGAATTGTTGTCCAGAAAAGGTAATTAAACAGACCCTCTATCAACTTCGAAATTGATTCTAGATAGCAACTAAGCCAGAGAGGCCGGTTTCCTCTTTGTTGAGACTTGTCTTTTATTCAAGTCTATTAATTACACATATAAATAACAACGATTTCTACGAAAAATAATATGGCATAGCTCCTAGCCGTGTCATTAACAACACCGCCGGCTAATTTGACGTAATTAAGTGATGTCGTCTAATGGGAACAAACTCTCAATAATCGAGCTATATTGGAACGGGTCTTCCATTAACTTATCAGTTTTGCCCGGAAAATTGTTGGCTCAAGTAACGCAAAATTACAGAATATTAGAACCATTTATCAGATTATCGACAACAACATTGTCTCGCATAACATCCTGACTAAAAACGAGGAAGACACGACGACGTGGTTCAAGAGACCACACGATAGTGTGGCTGGTCTGCAGACAACACTGTAGTGAGGCTGGTCTGTAGACCACACTGTACTGAAGCTTGGCTGTAGACCCACTGTGACGCGGTTTTCCAGAAGAGCACACTGTAGTGCGGCTGCTATGTAGACCACACTGTAGTGAGGCTGTTCTGTAGACCACACTCTAGGGAGGCTAGTCTGTCGACCAAACTGTAGTAAGGCTGGTCTGTAGACCGCAGTGTAGTGTGACTGTCTTGAAGAGGACACTGTTGTGCGGCTGGCATTTTGCAATGAGTTCCTGTGTGTTAGAACCATCTCTCGTTTCCTAGAAAAATTTACATTCCTGAGATTGCAACATAATTATTGATGTTCTATTTTACACCAGAGTGTCCAGTTCATTTTAATTGTATATCAGGTAGATAAATGAAATAGTGTATCAAAATTAATAACAAATATCGTGAACAAGTAATTGTAACTAGCTTTCCTCTATTCAGATGCATTCATCTAAATATAAAGTGGTCAGCGCACCGTTACTGTGTTGGCAAAAATACATATTTTTTATCAGAGAACACAAAGGGATTCCATCTCCCACATATACGTGCTGAATGCTTTACATGACTTGCAACCCAATTATCTGACAAAATAACAATAATATTTTGGGCCCTGGTTATTCATTATTTTTCACTGTGATCCACTATGAAGGTCAACGATCGTCCAAATGAACAACATCATCGCCCGAAGTTAACAACAGGAATCTGAGGTTAATAACAAGAATCAGAACCTTTTATAGAAACCCCGCAAAAGCCTCTACCCCTTTGCCTGACACTGCATCTGCAGGAAATACCGCCATAAAAACTGTTGGAGAAAGCACAGGGCCCAGATATTCTATTGGTGCATCAAAATGAGCATCGCGAGTACAAAGAAAAGTCTTCAGTCGACTTTGAAACCAGCATCGTGAGTACAGAGAACACACTTCAGTCGACTGTGAAACCAGCATCGTGAGTACAAAGAACAGACTTCATTCGACTCTGAATCAAGCATTGTGAATACAAAGAACAGACTTCGGTTGACTCTGAAACCAGCATCGCTAGTAGAAAGAACAGACTCCATTCGACTTTGAAACAAGCATCGTGAGTTTAAATAAAAAGAACTGACTTCATTCGACTTTGAAACCAGCATCGTGAGTACAAAGAACAGACTTCATTCGACTCTGAATCAAGCATTGTGAATACAAAGAACAGACTTCGGTTGACTCTGAAACCAGCATCGCTAGTAGAAAGAACAGACTCCATTCGACTTTGAAACAAGCATCGTGAGTTTAAATAAAAAGAACTGACTTCATTCGACTTTGAAACCAGCATCGTGAGTACAAAGAACAGACTTCATTCGACTCTGAATCAAGCATTGTGAATACAAAGAACAGACTTCGGTTGACTCTGAAACCAGCATCGCTAGTAGAAAGAACAGACTCCATTCGACTTTGAAACAAGCATCGTGAGTTTAAATAAAAAGAACTGACTTCATTCGACTTTGAAACCAGCATCGTGAGTACAAAGAACAGACTTCATTCGACT
>SDVV010032590.1:0-11405 GCA_016164225.1 Gammarus roeselii
ATATAGGGTTTGTCTTTGAGGAGAGTGACCGCCAGGGCTTGTCTCTGAGGAGAGTGACCGGCAGGGCTTGTCTTTGAGGAGAGTGACAGACATTGTTTGTCTTTGAGGAGAGTGACCGACAGGGGCTTGTCTTTGAGGACAGTGACCGACAGTGTTTGTCCTTGAGGAGAGTCACCGACAGGGCTTGTCTTTGAGGAGAGTGACCGACAGGGTGGTCTTTGAGGAGAGTGACCGACAGCGCTTGTCTTTGAGGAGAGTGACAGACAGGGCTTGTCAACGAGGAGAGTGACCGACAGGGCTTGTCAACGAGGAGAGTGACCGACAGGGCTTGTGTATGAGGAGAGTGATCGACAGGGCTTGTCTCTGCAGAGAGTGACCGACAGGGCTTGTCTCTGCGGAAAGTGACCGACAGGGCTTGTGTATGATGAGAGTGACCGGCAGGGCTTGTGTATGAGGAGATTGACTGATAGGGCTTGTCTTTGAGGACAGTGACCGACCGGGCCGGCTTCCAGGAGAGTCACCAACTGGGCTTGTCTTTGAGGAGAGTGGCCAATAGGGCTTGTCTTTGAGGAGAGTGACCGACAGTGCTTGTCAACGAAGAGAGGGACCGACATGCTTGTGTATGGCGAGAGGGACCGACAGAGCTTGTCTCTGCGGAGAGGGACCGACAGGGCTTGTCTCTGCGGAGAGTGACCGGCAGGGCTTGTGTATGAGGAGATTGACTGATAGGGTTTGTCTTTGAGTACAGTGACCGACTGGGCCTGCTATGTGGAGCGTCACCGACTGGGCTTTTCTTTGAGGAGATTGATCAAAAGGGCTTGTCTTTGAGGAGAGTGACCAATAGGGCTTGTCTTTGAGGAGAGTGACCGATAGGGCTTGCTTTGAGGAGAGTGACCGACTGGGGTTGTGTATGAAGTGAGTGACCGACAGGGCTTGTCTTTGAGGAGAGTGATCGACAGGGCTTGCGTTGAGGAGATTCACCGACTTGACTTGTCTTTGAGGAGAGTGACCAACAGGTCTTGTCTTTGATGAGATTGACCAATAGGGCTCGTCTTTGAGGAAAGTGACCGACAGGGCTTGTCTTTGAGGAGAGTGACCAATAGGATTTGTCTTTGAGGAGAGTGACTGACAGGGCTTGTCTTTGAGGAGAGTGACCGTCAGTGCATGTCTACGAAGAGAGGGACCGACAGGGCTTGTCTCTGCGGAAAGTGACCGGCAGGGCTTGTGTATGAGAAGATTGACTGATAGGGTTTGTCTTTGAGTACAGTGACCGACAGGGCCTGCTATGTGGAGCGTCACCGACTGGGCTTTTCTTTGAGGAGATTGATCAAAAGGGCTTGTCTTTGAGGAGCGTGACCGATAGGGCTTGCTTTGAGGAGAGTGACCGACTGGGCTTATCTTTGATGAGAGTGACCGATAGGTATTGTCTTTGAGGAGAGTGTCCAATAGGGTTTGTTTTTGAGGAAAGTCCCCGACTGGGCTTGTCTTTGAGGAGATTGATACAACGCAGAAATAGGGTATCGCTGGGTACTAAAAAATCAATGAACACCATTGCTCGGGTCATGAGTCTCAGTCCTAACTAACTCCTCTCCTCAGCACTTAACTAGACGTCCGTGAGGCGATATCGACACTTCATGATGCTCCCACTCATGATGCATGATATGATATAGCCCTCGAAAATATGTTTTGTCGTGCCAAGATACTGGAGATAGCGAAATGTCTCGTAAACTATTGTTTGGGAAAGTGTCGCAGATTTATTATATCCCTATCCATGAATTGTCGAATGGTATCATACGTTGGCGTCGACTTCAGCGCAAATATAGATGTCCCTTGGTATTCGGTTCATTTCAAGTAGAAGCCCATTGAAAACTTTCCTTTTCCAAACTCATCAATAGCAAGATAGATTTGAATGTGCATGCGAATAAATATGTATTATAAAGTCTTATAAGCTGTCACGACAAATTAGGTCAAACGTATCATATATCAGTCAAGAAAGTTTGAATTGCGTACTGAATAATATAGAATATTAGTAATAAACAAAAAAATCTGTCTCGATCTGCGCCGCCTATAAACCCTCATTCCCCACCATTACCTTCCCCCCTAATCCGGCCCCTCAGCTTGAGTGGCCCCTTATCTCCCCCTCCCCCCATTTTCAACGTCGAGTGCCTCTATCACTCTTCTCCGCCTCCCGGAATCCGAACTCCTCAATATGCGTCACCCAGCGTCACCCAGCTCTTCCGTGGTTATAAATCAGGCCGGTGGATCGGTCGAGGTAGGAAAAGATAACGTGGACAATTTTTCCTTCGACTGCTTGAAGGATACAGCCAATTCAATGGCAACAGGATCGGGGCGACAGTCTTCTAATCATGCGATGAGGAGACGAGCATTTTTCACGGTATGGCCAGCAAGCATGACTACTAGTTCCATTGGACAGCTTCGAATGACTATATAAAATATACAACTACCCAACAATATAATTAATTATTAAAATAGTCATCTATTCCTATGACGTACGGGCAAAAACAATATCGAACCGAAGAGCGACTCACAGACGTCTAACACTGCAATGTTGATATATTGTACGTACTGAACACTGCCTCGGAAAGGTGTGTAGTCAGGCGTAAAACTCTCCAAAATAACGGTTATATCAATATACTTCAACCATTCAAAGGTAACGAGAAAGTAAAGCTTGTAGAAGAAGATAACATGTACCTTATCAAGCTGAGAAGGTTACAGACCTAAAATCCTGGTGAATAAATAAAAAGAGAACGGAAGAAGTATAAATTTCTTGATTTATTGAATAACACACGACCAACTGGGAAGAGGAAAATATTATGAGGAAGATATTCAAACAATGAGCAAGTGTTTGTTCTGTCTCATCTTACATGGATTTTCCCAAAGTGGTCAAAAAGTGATGATTTTTATTAATGTTCATATCGTGCAGATGCTTTGGACATTAAATTGCATGATGAAAGCATGTGGTTAGGAAAGAATGATTCAGAAATACAAACAATTTGGTTGGTCGATTTGCTTTTCCGATAGTAAATAACGTTAAAGTTAATAAGTAAATGTGTGAATTTTCGTAATTCAAGCAATAATATAACGAAATTTCGAGTGTTTTTCAACTGCAAGGAATTTGTTCTGGCCAATCAACCTATTGTTGCGTTTATTCTTCGCTCAATGATTGGAATCTGAGCTTGGGACATTATTTCCCGTGAACGTCATTTCTTTATCTTTCCTTATTTTACCATTTGGGATCATAACATTGCCTCCATGCTTTTATCTGATAAATGGTGTACCGCAAGTTGGACGTGTTTTGTAGATATACATCATCAACCACCTCTAACATAGAATTCCAATAATGGTCTGAACCCATCATCATAAGGTTCAACACTCGCCGCAAACACAGGCTCTCCTTAACAAATGCTCGCAGACACTTGAAAGGATCCGTTAAAATGACAGCGAACATAGAAGTAATACTTCAAATGTTTCCTCACTCGAAACAAGACTACCCAGAGACATGTGTCAGTGTCCCCCAACATTTTTGCTGTGCTAGAATACGATCCAGAGTTTCCTCACCCCATCTGTCCATAGCCTGAGTGTTGTCCAGACGCCTCCCCGCACACGGCTGTCTCCTGTCTTCCTAGCCGAGGACAAGATTTCAAAAAAGAGTTTGGGTGAACTTTTCGTGTTTGCTACTCATGTAACAAATAAGTTTTCCAACTGCTGTTGTGTAACGCCTCGGAGATTCAGCCGTTAAACTTCAGCAAAGAAGTAAACACTGTGTGTACAAAAAACAAATTTTTTTTATTGCATCAAAGCAAATTTAGTGGGTTCTACAATGTCAGAACAGAATAACTACTGACAGACTTATACTGTACTGGAACGAACAATATTTTCTTATTCAAATGAACTTGCGTGGCAAATTTCAGCGAAATATCAAGAGGGTCAAACCTGTCAGTGTAAGCGATGTAAATCAAAATCACACTATCTATTCACGAAAGAAATAAGTTTGTTTGCAAATATTCGTAACACTAAGTTGTTTCAATGTAGTGTGATACAAATTGCATAGCGTGTGATATATTTTACGAGCAATAATACAGCCAATAATATGATGACAACATTCCCCTCTCCACAGAACACTCTTGTCTCGAGAATCCAACCGATCTGAAAGTGACTGTCCATTTTATAATTTTACTCCTGCACTGTTGTGGCAACAGCTCTAGGGAGCGAAAGACGTTTAATGGCGATTAGCTTTTCAATTTTATTGTGTCGTTTCTTTCAGAGAAATGTATCTTTCAGTTCCGTGTTTACAAACTTAACATTTCATCTCAATGATCAAAAGAACATAGAAAGACATTTTTTTCTCTTATATTGATTTAAAAATAGATCATTATTGTTCAAGGATGTGACCTAACGAAGTTCAGATGACAGACAAGAGCTGTTTAGTCGGCTAACTAAGCACCTGTCGAGGCAGGAATGCCATTGAATGATCAATCTGTTCAGCCCATTTTTCAACTCAGTCTGGAACTCAAAAGCGCCGATGAGGCTCAACTCAAATGCACACCGCTTTGGTCTGGAACTGAGTGACAACTATCATATGTTGTGTCAGAAAAACAGGGTTTTCGATAAACTAACTCTATTACTGTAAAACAATAATCCTGTTAGTGAGTTGCAGCTGCTGGTCATATTCTTTAGGTTAATTATACTGTAATTCCCTTGTCTTTGCCAGCTATAAACTGCGGAGCAAATTATTGACCAAACACATCCATTATATTTACGATGTCACACATCAAATTACTGTAATTTGTTTTTCGTGTATAGAAATTAGAAACTGACGGCGGACGGATGAATAATTTCATGACCGTAAATTAGTGGCAAAGAGAATGTATGTGGCCATAGAACAGAAAATCGTGAAGCCTTGTTACCGTTACTGTTGCCACCAGATGAGGTTGTTGTTACCCATACCAATTATTTATGCCAGTGCTACACTATTTACTGTCGAATGTTGCATGGGTCAGACATATGTGTAACTTTCAAAACAGTGAACTCAATGCTCCTCTTCCATTTGGAATTTGCGGTGACCTTTTTTCTAGTACCCCCTTTCCGGTGAATTCGTTTCCAGTACCCTTCCCGTGACTTTGTTTAATTACCCTCTTCCCGGTGAGCTTGTTTAGTCCACCTTCCGGGTGACCTTGTTTTAACACCCCTTTCTCGGTAATCTTGTTACCCTCTTCTCGGTGAACTTATTTTAGTTCCACCTTCCCTGAAATATTTTTTAGTCCACCTTCCTGGTGACCTTGTTTTAGGACCCCTTTCTCGGTGACGTTGTTTAGTACCACCTTCCCGGTAACCTTGTTTAGTCCATCTTCCTGGTGACCTTGTTTGGTACCCCATTTTTGGTAACTTTGTTTTAGTACCTCCTTCCCGGTTACCTGGTTTTAGTACCACGCCTAAGAAACTCATTTTAATGCATCACGGAAACGATTGAGGCATAAATTACGAGAATTTATTAGATGTGTAACTAAGGTACGTACAAGGACACCATTTGTACTGATCCTCGGAACTCGTCTTCCGCAAAAGTCCTATTAAGATTCATCACTTGCTAATTGGATGACCTCAAAGCACCCCTGAAATTCGTTGAGCTTTTTCACAAGGGCATTTTCCCATACAGTCGAGAAAACTCCTTTGTAATACTTCCCAGCTCAAACGAAACATTCTACAGGCCACGTTTTCATTTTAGTGGAAGCTGTTGTAGAAGGGAGAATTGTTCTTAATAAAGGAGAAAGATCAGCATTGACCGCTTCGAGAACCAGTGCTCAAACCGGTCTGCCTTCCGGAGACGCAGTGTTCGTGGCTAGTTACGCGTGCTGTAAAAGATTTTTTATTCACCTACGTTCACTTATGTATGTTTTTGTCTAACTAGTTGTTATATTTAGGTTATTTACTGCTGTTCCAGCCGTATCCGTAATGTGCTTTTCCTACTATCATTCCTACTTGCTACAATATATTTTCCTACCACATTCTCCACCCCGGTATGAGCTGACCTCACATTCAGGTCACGCAGCACCAACACGTTGTATTGCTCTCTATACCTCAACTGCACATGCTCGCACCATGCTAAATACGATCCTTCTCCTAGATACAACCACCCATCTTTCCTTCCCTAACTTCAACTTCACTTACATCTGCCAAGACGACACGACTGTCCGCTCCAAAACACTCGTACTCAGTCGCTCACCCATGACATATCCACTCCTTATATAACTTCTACCTCCCTTTTTCCCTGATTTCCTACCACTTGTCAGACCAAAATCTCCCTCGCTCTTCCATTTTTTCTTATTCGCGCTCATCGCTTGCACAGCAAACGTCCTTAAAACAAGCATCACATCAATCATTCGCATCATTATGCCGCTCTCGCCGGTACAACCTCGCAAATTCAACAATCTAAAAAAATATAGTTTTGAAAAGTTAATGCCTCTCATCTACCTTTCGTCCCGACGTCGTTGAGGGACGAAATACTGAGAAGACCACCGGTCCCCTCGCGCTGCACCAATGTAGTCGCTTCTTACGAAATGTCAGGGGAACGGATGCAGTATTCTTTCCCCTCACCACTTGATAAAATCCCATAGAATGTACACACATTGTTGTCTATATTCATTTGATTCAATCAAATTCACTATGTTTGTGCGCGGTGTACTGCTCAGTGAAACCGACCAAAAACACGCTCTCAGAGAGAGTCTTTAGGCTTTTTTCAATTTCCTTTTGCGGCCTAAGCTCTAAAGTGAACCTCTTACCCGACTCCTCATCGGCTCTTGCAAATTAACAAGTTTCCAGGACCGATTCCTCTCAAAGAAAGTATTTTTTCTCACGAGAGCAAGCCACACTCTGATACCCAGCCGATTGACGCTTGTTCTGAAAGGTCATAAACACGGTGGCCTTTTAGCTCAAACAGAGTATGCTTAAAGTTCGTTATTCAAGTGTAAATACCTTACTACCCAGTAAGATCTGTTTAACAATACTTATGTGAGGGGGTTTCGGTTACAACAATATTGATAGCAGGCACACAGTTTTGATGATAAACACTTCGCGAACAGTGGCACTGCTTCATGGATGGATTTGCCACGTTGGCCTGACGGCGGTGAGCGTGAGTTTTACAATGTCTATACGGGTAACCACACATGCAAATATTATGAAGGCAATGTATGTACAGAACACAGAATTATTACAAAATATGATCGCTGCCTGAGAGGAGTTGTGAGTTCACTCATATTACCACACATACTGCAAGGTGTTGTTGTTGCAAAGCCCGAGCTCCTCCTGCAGTTTAAAAGTGTTTTCAAGTGTAAGAAGAAAACAATAGGCCTTTTAGCCTGAACTTGGGTTTCTCTTGATAGTAAAGAGATGAATTGTTCTGTTATGAAAGATCAGAACAGGAAAAGGTGGAAGCATAAATTGCATTGAACGACGATACTATACACAACTCAAATCAGCACCTGAAGTGAAAGCCACCGACCAACGATGTCGGTTTGAGATCCTCTTAATTTCATTCCTCGTTAAGCCAATGCTGACTGGAGTCATTGCTGGACACCGTTTTACAACTTGTAGGTATAAAATGACAGGCACCGTTGTTACCGTGCTAACGCCAATGTCGAGTACTCTTGGGACCGTACGGGTGTCAAAGCCGAGCCCCGTTATTATGAGTCTGCCAGTACTGATGACTGAGACTGATTAAAAGACGTGCAACACTCAAAGCTAATTAGCGGTGATTGTTTTAAAATTGGTACTGACGTCACTTCGTTTCGATTGCATCGCCGCTCAAATTTTTCATCGAAAGTTCGATGCATTCATCAACAACTCTATGCGTGAAGAAGTTGCGCGTTGTGTCGAGTGAGTGACGCGTAGGGACGAATTAGAATCTTTTATTTTGGTCACTCCGTTTGCAACTCGAGTGAGAAAGTTCGCTCCGGTGGTAAGCAACATTACCACCGGAGCATCAACAGGTGTCAAAACATGCTCCTTCGTAGGGTTCGACGATCATGGATTCCAGTAGGCTCGCACACCTCTGTGTGCGAGAAAAACAACGTTTTCAAAGTTAGAACCATTTCAATATTTCAATCGTGTCAGACTGCGCAGCATGGTGCGCACAAGAAAAACGCGTAGACGAAACGAATCTCCCCCTTTTTTTATAACTTTATGAGACTTATGTACGCACGCTAGTGTGCACAGATAGCATCGTCGAGACTGGTACAAGGATTATGGCTACACGGACAAAGTCAGCTTTGACAGCAGCGCAACATAATGTTTACAGCTGAGCGGTTTAATTTAGTAACAGTACAATTTATTCAGGTAAGATAGACTCAGACCAAACGAATCCTCGCCTCCAACCACTTAGAACTTCCCGAGTAATATATACGCACGAAAGTGCGCAAAGATAGTATCGTCGAAATTGGTACAAGGTTTACGGCTTCACGGATCAGATCAACTCCAATCGCAACGCATCACGAGGTTTATATCGACGCGGTCCAGATCCACCATAGCAACCACACGAGGTCCGCAAACGCGCAAGCGAACATAGCCACAAAAAAACGACTATTCACAAAATTACAAACAGGAACTCTCGAACAAATACACTAGCATTATTTTAGATGACAAAATTGTGGGTAGTGAAGACGAAAGAAAGGGTATATTCATCAAGGGCTGAAAAACTGCTCTGATTATTGGCATCATACTTATTGTGTAATGGGATGCGGTGGGGGAGCAGAGGTACCTCGGGTCACATAAGAGCCCGATGGGTCCCCCGAGCTCCCCGGGTCCCTTGAGTCCCTCGTCTCAGCTCATCTCGGCTTGTCTCGAATCATTTCGGCCAGTCTCGACTTGTCGCGTCCAACACGACTCACTTCAACATATTTCGACTGATCTCGACGGTCCTCGACCAGCCTCGACACGACTCTCCTCATATGCGTCAGTAATCCTGTGAACTGTAAATACTCCTTTTGATTTTCAAGTTCTTAAGGGTGGACGTGGGTTGGGGGGGGGAGAGCCCGATGAGTCCAGCAGAGTAACCCAAGTCCCCCGGGTACTTAGCTACCCGGGTCCCTCCAGTCTCCTCTTCTCAGCTCATATTCTCTTGTCTCGAACCATTTCGGTCAGTCTCAACTCGTCGCCCCAAACTCGACTCGCCTCAACGTGTTTCGACTGATTCCGACGCACCTCGACCAGCCTCTTCGCGGCTCTCCCCCTCTGTGCCAGTAATCCTTGGACTGAAATAACTTCTTTGTTCTACACAATCAAGGGCCTCAAGAGGGTACCAAAATTTCTCAAGGGGTCCTAAAGGGTCTCGTGGGTGCTCCGAAGAGCACCAGAAGGGTCCAAGGGGGCCCCTTCCAAATCTTCCTGGCATTCCAAGTCCCCCGGGTTCCCGAGACCTAGGGTCCCTCGAGCCGGTCTCACGAGTACGTTCTATTCCCCGGGTCACGTAGGCTCAATCCGCCTCGGTACGTCTCGACTCATCGCCTCCTCCGTCGACTCGTCTTCACTCGCCTCGACCTGCCACGACTCGCCTCGTCCCCACCACACGCAGTGCCATTCAAGACTTTCACACTCTAAGATCAACATCAACATTATTCTACCGTTTAGCCATCAGAACGCCAAGGTGTGCTTGGACATTTATTACCCCCTCGGGAGGGTACAAATTCTCTCACCGTAGGTTGGGCTAGACAAACTAGGGCACCTGCAAACGTCTAATTATACGTAATTAAATAGTTCATCCAAAATTGATCGTCAAGAAAAAAATTACACGGATAAATAATTGAGCACACGAGACAGGAAAATATAAATTACTTAAATAAACTGTTAATGATCTAAAAAATGTGTAATCATCCATCCACCCCAAAACCGGAAACCAATGGTGGATGTGTGAGTACACCTTTCAACTGAGGCTTATCCATGTATTTTTCATGTATACAGGATTTTTCACAAATCGATTGATAGTTTCAGAGGGCAGGACCAGGCTTTTAACAAATGAACGAAATATTCGTTGCTGTCTATTGACAGCTTATATTCAGATTTATTTCAAATCAAACATAGTGAACATTTTAACAAATTTAATGAGGTAACTGTTCAGCCTTATTTTGAAAACAACGGTGTCAATATAGCAACAAGAAAGGCTTTCAGAAGGATTTATGTTAACCTAAAAGTTAACTCCCCTCGAAGTATTCGGTAAATTGGCCAGAAAGCCAATGAATCCATGAAGGTGCTGCAGTAAATGTTGGCAATAACATCATCTCACGTCGAGCTGCACATGCCTGGCCACCCGGATCACCGAATCTAGCTACTCCAGATTATTTTATTTGTAGATATCAGAATTTGATTTGATTTGTTCTTCATATCCAGGGGAGCCTCAATGTGAGTCATCGCAGGCTCTTTCGTAGAGCACGGACGTCATCGGTTCTGGTAGGCACTCACACATCGTGTGCAACAACAGGGACCGTATCAGGGTTAATTCAAATAAATGTTTCAAGGGTTGTTTAAACGAATGCTGTTGCGTATAGGAACGGAAACGGTTCAATCGCAACTATATTGTGGGGTGAAGAAACAAGCCCGTTTGCACAAATATTTGCACAGAATTAGTTCGGCTGCCTGGATGCCGACATTTGATTAAGTGATGTGCAATTAGTACATGAATGGTAGGGTACTTGCATTTGTTTTCGTCATAGCAAATAAGTTACCTTGTAGACCAAACATTGAGAAAAATATTTTCTCTCGAATAAATCGATAGGTATCTAACTCTCAGAATCAGCCAACCTTCGTCAAAAGGGGCTCCAAAGGATTTATTCATTGAAATTAAAGAACACGTTGTATCCGTAGCAGAGGAATTATTGAATGGCAGCCTGCGTTGCCGCATCTGGCATCAGATTGTCACAGAACTCTATGATCTCACCAGTAGCCCTGGGAATGCTCAGTAGCTTCCTCTGCAGACGTCAAACGCCGTCCCTGGTCAGTTGGCATTTGGGAAGCACGAGCCACTGGAATCTGGGAGAACTTGGAGACGCCGACAAATTATTTGAAGGGGTTAATTAATTAGATTGCATTATTGAGTCAAGCTATTTCTTCAGAAAATTTGTGTCGATGAGTGCTAAGATTATCGGTACATATTTAATCTCTGTTTTATGTATAGATTACAATAAATATTTCATTATGAGTGATGTTATGGCCTATGCCTACAATGAAGCAAATCAATTAATGTTTGGTTCAAGATATACCGGATCAATGAAGGAAACTCAGTCCGTTACAGTAAAATATCAAGTCGATAAAGTGATATTTTGTTAAAGTAACACCGTTATATAAACATTATTTTATGTAATTTAGGAAGATGTATGCGACACAGTGATCTAGTACAGTGC
>SDVV010032591.1:0-11405 GCA_016164225.1 Gammarus roeselii
AGGATAGGCAATAATGTGTCCAGCACAGTGACCCAGAATATAGCTAGGATAGGCAATAATGTGTCCAGCACAGTGACCCGGAATGGAACTTTATCCTGCCCTCAACGAAGTCATCAAGATAAACTGAATTATCCTCTTCCTCACCATCATGTCTCCCAGGCCCTCATACCGGCCGTCATTATCCTCTTCCTCACCATCATGCCTCTAGGCCCTCATACCGTCCGTCATTATCCTCTTCCTCACCATCATGCCTCTAGGCCCTCATACCGTCCGTCATTCCTCGCGATCATCTGGACGCCAATGCCCGTACTTAATATTGACCCGCCCGCATTTAATACTGCCCGTATTGCCAGTGCCCGTCATTCGAGAGCCGTTGTGAGATTAATGCTGCGTAACATGAGTGCTCTTCAGGCCTCCACCGGACGCATTGGCGGCCTATTGCAGGAGTGGCAGTGTCGGCCCTTCACTTAACGGATGCTCTTCAGGCCTCCACCTGGCGTATTGGGCTGCTATTGCAGGAGTGGCAGTGTAGGCTCTTCACTTAACGGATGCTCTCCAGTCCTCCACCTGGCGTATTGGGCGGCTATTGCAGGAGTGGCAGTGTAGGCTCTTCACTTAACGGATGCTCTTCAGGCCTCCACCTGACGTATTGGGCGGCTATTGCAGGAGTGGCAGTGTCGGCCCTTCACTTAATGGATGCTCTTCAGGCCTCCACCTGACGTATTGGCCGCCTATTGCAGGAGTGGCAGTGTCGGCCCTTCACTTAACGGATACTCTTCAGGCCTCCACCTGACGTATTGGGCGGCTATTGCAGGAGTGGCAGTGTCGGCTCTTCACTTAACGAATGCTCTTCAGGCCTCCACCTGACGTATTGGGCAGCTATTGCAGGAGTGGCAGTGTCGGCCCTTCACTTAACGGATGCTCTTCAGGCCTCCACCTGACGTATTGGCCGCCCATTGCAGGAGTGGCAGTGTCGGCCCTTCACTTAACGGATGCTCTTCAGGCCTCCACCTGACGTATTGGGCGGCATTGCAGGAGTGGCAGTGTCGGCTCTTCACTTAACGGATGCTCTTCAGGTCTCCACCTGACGCGTTGGCCGGCTATTGCAGAAGTGGCAGCGTCGGCTCTTCACTTAACGGATGCTCTTCAGGCCTTCACCTGACGCATTAGCCGGCTATTGCAGGACTGGCAGTGTCGACCCTTTACTTAACGGATCAATCGGCTATTGCCTGAGGGATGTAGGTGGCCCTCCAACAGACGGATTGGTCGGCTATTGCATGATGGACGGTGATGTCCTTCTACTCAACGGATTGGTCAGTTATTGCGCAAAGGACCCCTTCGGCCCTCCACTAAACGGATGGGTCGGGTATCGCTTGAGGGACGGTGTCGGCCGTCTTATCTAGGATTGGTCGGCTATTGCATGGGGGACGATATCGGCTCACCGATCAATGGATTGGTCGGCTGTTGCATGGAGGAGGAAGTCAGCCCTCCGTTTACCGGATTGGTCAGGTATTGCTCGAAGGACTGTGTCGGCTCTGAACACTACGAATAGGTTCAAATAAATTTACCAACACCAAGCTTACCCATTCTTGCTTAGGATTTAAAAATTACTCTAATACAACAAGATTATTTTTCTTACATCAAATATTGCACATTATGGCAATATAGCTCCATACCAAAAGAGTGTAAGCCACATAAACCCATTTAATTGAAGTGACCTTGAAACCCATTTCAAGGTCACTTCAAATGAAAGGTTCGACAGCAAGGTCACTTCAAATGAAAAATTCGACAGCAAGGTCACTTCGAATAAAAGGTTCGACAGCAAGGTCACTTCAAATGAATAGTTCGACAGCAAGGTCACTTCAAATGAAAGGTTCGACAGTAAGGTCACTTCGAATAAAATGTTCGACAGCAAGGCCACTTCAAATGAATAGTTCGACAGCAAGGTCACTTCAAATGAAAGGTTCGACAGTAAGGTCACTTCGAATGCAAGGTTCGACAGCAAGGTCACTTCGAATGAAAGGTTCGACAGCAAGGTCACTTCAAATGAAAGGTTCGACAGCAAGGTCACTTCGACTGAAAGGTTCGATAGCAAGGTCACTTGAAATGAAAGGTTCAACCGCAAGGTCACTTCAAATGAAAGGTTCAACAACAAGGTCACTTCGAATGAAAGGTTCGACAGCAAGGTCACTTCAAATGAAAGGTTCGACAGCAAGGTCAATTCAAATGAAAGGTTCGACAGCAAGGTCACTTCAAATGAAAGGTTCGACAGCAAGGTCACAAAGGTTCGACAGCAAGGCCACTTCAAATGAAAGGTTCGACAGCAAGGTCACTTCAAATGAAAGGTTCGACAGCAAGGTCACTTCGAATGAAAAATCCGACAGCAAGGTCACTTCAAATGAAAGGTTGGACAGCAAGGTCATTTCAAATGAAAGGTTCGACAGCAAGGTCATTTCGAATGAAAGGTTCGACAGCAAGGTCACTTCAAATGAATGGTTCGACAGCAGGGTGACTTCAAATGAAAGGTTCGACAGAAAGGTCACTTCGAATGAAAGGTTCGACAGCAAGGTCACTTAAAATACAAGGTTCGACAGCAAGGACACTTCATATGAAAGGATTCGACAGCAAGGTCAATTCAAATAAAAGGTTCGACAGCAAGGTCAATTCAAATGTAAGGTTCAACAGCAAGGTCACTCCAAATGAAAGGTTCGACAGCAAGGTCAATTCAAATGAAAGGTTCGACAGCAAGGTCACTTCAAATGAAAGGTTCGACAGCAAGGTCCCTTCGAATGAAAGGTTCGACAGCAAGGTTACTTCAAATGTAAGGTTCGACAGCAAGGTCACTTCAACTTGCGATAGCTCAGTCGCCTCGTGGTCGATCCTCAGCAAGAAATTGATGTTGTGAAACAATCGCAACCGACCCTCTTCACCAACTGATACAATCCGAAGGCAAAGGATGTGCGAGAAGCAAGAGATCTAACGCTCCGGAATGTTTCCAGGGATTCTCTTCACTATATGTCTCTCCTGGGCGCATGTTTGCAGGGATTCTTTTCACTATATGTCAGTCCCGGGCGCATGTTTCCAGGGATTCTTTTCACTATATGTCAGTCCCGGGCGCATGTTTCTAGAGATTTTTCACTGTATGTCAGTCTCGGGCGCATGTTTCCAGGGATTCTTTTCACTATATGTCAGTCCCGGGCGCATGTTTCTAGAGATTTTTTCACTGTATGTCAGTCCTGGGCGCATGTTTCTAGGGATTCTTTTCACTGTATGTCAGTCCCGGGCGCATGTTTCTAGAGATTTTTTCACTGTATGTCAGTCCCGGGCGCATGTTTTTAGAGATTTTTTCACTGTATGTCAGTCCCGGGCGCATGTTTCTAGGGATTCTTTTCACTGTATGTCAGTCCGGGCGCATGTTTCTAGGGATTCTTTTCACTGTATGTCAGTCCCGGGCGCATGTTTTTAGGGATTCTTTTCACTGTATGTCAGTCCCGGGCGCATGTTTCTAGAGATTTTTTCACTGTATGTCAGTCTCGGGCGCATGTTTCTAGGGATTCTTTTCACTGTATGTCAGTCCCGGGCGCATGTTTCTAGGGATTCTTTTCACTGTATGTCTGTCCCGGGCTGGTGTTTCTAGGGATTCCATTCACTCTATGTCCGTCCCGGGCTCATGTTTCTGGAAATTCTTTTCAATATATGTCTGTTCCGAGCGCGTGTTTCTAAGGATTCTTTTCACTATGTCTGTCCCGTGCGCATGTTCCAAGGGATACTTTTTGCTGTATGTTTGTCCCGGGCGCATGTTTCTAAGAATTATTTTCACTATATTACTGCCCGGGCGCGTCTTTCAAGGGATTTTTTTCACTATATATCCGTCGCAGGGCGTGTTTCTGGGGATTCTTTTGACAATTTGTCTGTCCCGGGTGCTTGTTTTTAGGGATTCTTTTGACAATTTGTCTATCCCGGGTGCTTGTTTTTAGGGATTCTTTTGACAATTTGTCTGTCCCGGGTGCTTGTTTTTAGGGATTCTTTTGACAATTTGTCTGTCCCGGGTGCTTGTTTTTAGTGATTCTTCTCACTACATGTCTTTCCGTGCGCGTGTTGTTAGGGATTCTTTTCATTTACCTGTAGAGTGCAAAACTGTGCATCTCATCATTTCACTTTGTTCTAAATAAATTATCTACAAATCACACAACCCACAGGGAAGCCTAAAGACTAAAAGTAGGTTTCTCAGTGCATGAAGATTTTTAGTATTTTTTCTTCTTTGTGCAACCTAATTTGTAGTCTGGCTCATTCAATCACATATACTGAATATTAAGAAAATGGTTACATGCTTAATTGAGCACATGTTCTGGATGATTGGCAATTGGTGTCAGGGGTGCACTAAGGTTTTTTAGTGGTGGTTGACACGCTGATGAAGTATTGATTATTAGCCTCTTGTCTGAAATATTATTTTCAAACTTAGCCGCTTTCGACGATTACGAACATTTTTAAACATTTTTGTTGAATTACATCAATCATAGTTTTAGTCTTGAATGAAACGACTCACTTAATCACTGGCTATCACTCCACAATTGACTCCCTTTACCACTGGCTATCACTCCACAATTGGCTCCCTTAATCACTGGCTATCACTCCACAATTGACTCCCTTTACCACTGGCTATCACTCCACAATTGACTCCCTTTACCACTGGCTATCACTCCACAATTGACTCCCTTTACCACTGGCTATCACTCAACAATTGTCTCCCTTTACCACTGGCTATCACTCCATTTTTGACTCACTTTGCCACTAACAATTACTCCACTATTGACTTAGTTTACCACTGGCTATCACTCCACTATTGACTCCCTTTACCACTGGCTATCACTCCATTTTTGACTCACTTTACCACTAGATATCACTCCACTATTGACTCAGTTTACCAGTGGCCATCACTCCCCTATTGACTCCATTTACCACTGGCTGTCACTCCCCTACTGACTTTCTTTACCACTGGCTATCACTCCCCTATTGACTCCCTTTACCTCTGGCTATCACTCTCCTACTGACTTTTTTTACCACTGGCTATCACTCCCCTACTGACTTTCTTTACCACTGGCTATCACTCCCCTACTGACTTTTTTTACCACTGGCTATCACTCTCCTACTGACTTTCTTTACCACTGGCTATCACTCCCCTACTGACTTTATTTACCACTGGCTATCACTCTCCTACTGACTTTCTTTACCACTGGCTATCACTCCCCTACTGACTTTATTTACCACTGGCTATCACTCCCCTACTGACTTTATTTACCACTGGCTATCACTCACCAACTGACTTTCTTTACCACTGGCTATCACTCCCCTACCGACTTTATTTACCACTGGCTATCACTCCTACGCAGAGTTGTCGAGATGGTTCATAGATTGATTATTTGAAGAGAGGTTCGTTAGATCCTCTATTAAAGACAATGAAAGACAATTTGAATTGGCATGAATGCTGCGTTAAGACAATGCATGAGCCGCTGGCAACTTCTGTGATGAAACTCTTGTTTTTCCAGACGAGCAAAAAGACTTGAAAACACCTTTTGAGTGCATGGAGGTTACAGTGATTACGATAGTTGGCCTCTCATTTGTGCACACTTCCGTCAGCAGCTGCGTCTGGTTGGTGAAGCTTAGTTGGCGAAGATACGTCTGGTTGGTGAAGCTTGGTTGGCGAAGATACGTCTGGTTGTTGAAGCTTAGTTGGCGTAGAAATGTCTGGTTGGTGAAGCTATGTCTACATGGTGAAGCTTAGTTGGTGAAGTTACATCTGGTTGGCAAAGCTATGTCTGGTTGGTAAAGCTTAGTTGGTGAAGTTACATCTGGTTGGTGAAGCCATGTCTGGTTGGTGAAGATTAGTTGGTGTGGATACCTTACAACTGGCTATCACTTAGTTGGGGAAGATATCTGGTTGATGATGCTACATCTGGTGGTCAAGCTGCCCTGGTTTGTGAAGGTGCGTCTGGTTGGTGAAGGTTGGTGAAACTACGTCTGGTTGGTGAAGCTGTGTCTGGTTGTTGATGCTACGTCTGGTTGGCGAAGCCTAGTTGGTGAAGATAAGTCTGGTTGATGATGCTACATCTGGTTGGTTAAGCTGCCTCTGGTTGGTGAAGGGCGTCTGATTGGTGAAGCTACGTCTAGATGGCGAAATGACGTCTGGTTCGTGAACCTTCGTCTGGTTGTTGTGAAGATACGTCTGGTCTTGCATGGGATGATTGGTCTGGTTAGTGAAGCTACGTCTGGTTGTTGAAACTCCGTCCGGTTGATGAAGCTGCGTCTAGTTAGTTAACTAGACTTATATTATATTGTGGATAACAAGTACAGCCTCAGAGGGGATATTACGTGGGAGGACATACGATACAGCCTCAGAGGAAGGCGATACTCGGGAGGCAATACAAAACAGCCTCAGAGGAAGGCCATACGTGGGAGGTAATACGATACAGCCTCAGAGGAAGGCGATACGCGGGAGGCAGTACGATACTGACTCAGAGGAAAGCGATACGCGTGAGGCAATACGAAACAGCCTCAGAGGGAGGCGATACGCGTGAGGCAATACGAAACAGCCTCAGAGGAAGGCCATACGCGTGAGGCAATACGATACAGCCTCAGAGGAAAGCAATAGGCGTCGCTATAGGGCACCAGAGACAGCTGCTCTCAATTCGGCTGTTTATCGACAAACATGACCTGCTTGCTCATTAAAGCTTCTCCCTCGTGAACTCTGTACTTGTTTTCCACAGTATATATTTTTTAAAAAATTAACCAAATAAAAGTTACCCTCACAGAAGACTTGCTGATCTCGAATATGTTGGAGCAATTCCATATTTTGATGATTCAATTTTATGTGCAAGGCATGTGACCACAAATCCACGAGAAGCTGGGAGAGAGAAGAGAGCAACAGGGGCATTTGAGAAGACATCACACAGTCTAGATCTGCGGCTGCTGGCGACAAGGAATGGCTTCACAAAGTAGAAAGAGCAAAATATACCTTAGGAGAAAAAAACGTACACCAATTGCCCATGGCAGTACAGTAGCTGCACCTGACATGCTGTGGTATCACTGACCACGTGATGGTATCAATGCCTGTCGTGCTGGTTAGCCCATCACTGACCACGTGATGGTATCAATGCCTGTCGTGGTATTTGCCCCATCACTGACCACGTGATGGTATCAATGCCTGACGAGCTAGTTGGCCCATCACTGACCACGTGATGGTATCAATACCTGTCGAGCTAGTTGGCCCATCACTGACCACGTGATGGTATCAATGCCTCTTGAGCTAGTTGTCCCTAACCAATTTGCTTTCCTTAATGCCCTTAAACGAGTTGAAATTCTTTAATTGCTCAAATTTCGTTCACAAGATGTATTTTGAAACTGCGTAATAAATACAAGGTGGCAACCCTGCGGGTGAGCGCACTGGTTGCCATGTCGTCATAAAAAATAATCTACAAAATGTTTATTAATCGTCGTATCAAAAAAATGACGTATCCTTGTCATCTTTAGAACAGCGATTCAAACCTTTAAAGATGTTACGACTTGTTTTACGGCATCAACGAGCGCAAATTCGATGATGCTTACCTGCTCGATAGGCATTGACGCCATCTTGCGGTGAGTGGTGCCAAAGGCTCTGTATAGCCGACTATTATAGCGTTTGGGACCATCAAATTTTCTCACTTTGGTAGGAGGGAAAAGTTTCATAAAACATGATCGGTGTGGCTCATTGATTTATGGCTGAACGATGTTTAGTGAATCTGACGGGAGGGGACCTAACAAAACGAACAATTTTGTAAACTGATCTGAAGTGATCATTAAGAAATATGCTTGCGGAAGCCACCATTTGTTTATTTTTAGTTAGTCGATATTGCAATTATATTTATTTTCAAGAACATGGTTTGGAGTGAAAAATATCATGTGTTTGCGCATAAGTATCCCTAGGACTGTTAAATTAGTGGACATGTTTTGTAACTGAACTATGGTGCATGAATAAAAATATCTAATTGCGCATTGCAGCCTCTATCATTTTCGTGAACGTTAGCTAAAACTCAGCAGCAATTATCCTCCTGTGTATTATCACGGGGATATAAGTGATTAGGGACCATTTTTTAAATTTTAATTCCTGACTAAATTTAGCTGAAGGTCAGCCAAAAATCCCGGCTGGACAAAATTATCACATAATTCATTTATTTAACTACTGAAAATTGCAGCGAAAAGACTGGCTGCCTGTGTAATGCTGTTTGCTGCCGGATCAAGAGACTCGCTGCCTGTGTAATGCTGTTTGCTGCCGGATCAAGAGACTGGCTGTCTGTGTAATGCTGTTTGCTGCTAAATCAAGAGACTGGCTCCCTTTGTAATGCTGTTTGCGGCCGTATCAAGGGACTGGCTGCCTGTGTCATGCTGTTTGCTGCCGGATCAAGAGACTGGCTGCCTGTGTAATGCTGTTTGCTGCCAGATCAAGAGACTGGTTGCCTGTGTAATGCTGTTTGCTATCGGATCAAGAGACTAGCTGCCTGTGTAATGTTGTTTGCTGCCGGATCAAGAGACTGGCTGCCTGTGTAATGCTGTTTGTTGCCGGATCAAGAGACTGGCTGTCTGTGTAATGCTGTTTGCTGCCGGATCAAGAGACTGGCTGCCTTTGTAATGCTGTTTGCTGCCGGATCAAGAGACTGGCTGCCTGTGTCATGCTGTTTGCTGCCGGATCAAGAGACTGGCTGCCTGTGTAATGCTGTTTGTAGCCACATCAAGAGACTGGCTGCCTGTGTAATGCTGTTTGCTGCTGGATCAAGAGCCGATATTTATTCATTTTGATAATGTTAACATTAAATGACTTCACTTCCCTCTTCGGTTATGGAATGTGTTCATCAGTGCTCTTTATTTTTTTTATAGGAGTGATTGCTTGAAGGCGATTATTAAGATATCAAGAAGATGCTTGTGAATCATTTCGTCACGTCAGAAAAACGTCGACCAGTTGTTCAATTGCACAAAGTTTTCAAACGGCAAGACCTGGTGTAAGTTTTATCGAATTGTTTCGTGTTCTCAAGTTCCAGCTCAAGGCTAGACCGATTCTGGGCTGTGGGAACTGACCAGCTGTTGGGGACCAGCTGGTAGGGAGGGGAGGAGGGCGATAAGAGGGGGGAAGCGATTGTTGGGGAAGGGCTCTAGAAACGGCGGAAATTGTTGAGGCATCTGAAATGTAAAATAGAATGTAACGATGAGTGATAACAGAGCAAATGGTCTATGATATTTGTATCTATACACTTTTTATCCCTATTTATAAATGAACGATTAACATCAATTGATAATTTTACTCATGCTATCGACTGATTTTGCATAGTGAAGGAAGTGCACACGGTACTACTCCACCGAAAATGATTTGTTCCCATTTTAAACGAAAGCTATATCCTCTTGGCAAGAAGCGATAATTGTGAATGTTCATATACGATTGCATGGGAACGTAATAACAGAGTTCGTTATCAAAAGTGTGCGGCGAACGCACATACAATTGAACCAAAACGTTCTAGAGTTGAATTCTCTCAAACGTGACATACGAATTTAAAACCCTGAATGGTAAATATTTTGTCTTTCCCAGTTCGGGTGTTCCTGAATCAGCTTACCTTGGGTAAGTCGAATTGGTGGCACCAGTACACATATTTAGAGGCTTCTTATCTTGACCTGTACTGTAATACGTCATAGTTGACAGGAGGGAGTCTAAATACGGTTGGTTCAAAAGAGGAATAAGTAAGGAGTATAACAAGGCGAAAATAGCACGACAGCGGTGACGTCAGCAAGGTAGCAGGTGCGGTAGTTTCGAGCCAATGGCTGCCCTAAAGCAGTTCGCGGAGCATGCACTAGATGGCGCATCGTTAGGAAATATTAGCTAACAAAGATGTACGTTATTTCACACTGTGATTTTATTCATTTCTAGAAGCATTGCGATGTTAGTAGTTTACAGAGCGTTAGAAATGGTCAAAAGAACTTATATAAAATGTTACGGAAGCAATAATGAGCAAGGCATCTGATTCTTATTGACGTTACACCATCTTGTTCTTCTAAGTCACTATGCAGGGGGGGGGGGTCGGTCTGCCTAACCTTCTATAGCAACCCTGGAACAGCTCACATTAAGGTTATGTCTTATTTTATCTACGTAAGGGTGAGTTTATACAAATTAGACTGCATCGACATAAGGGTGCAGTTACATGCATTAAGTCTGTGACTGAATCATGAGTGCTTCTTAAATGAGTGTTTTTCATGAGTGTTCGTGAGTGTTTCTCAAATCTCTGAATATATGCGATATTTAACTGCACATAATTTTTTCAACGTGCATAACCTTGGTTTTATGAATATTATTGGATATAACATAGACATGTTATTCCATCATTGGTAATATATTGCATACCAAATTCCCATCAGTTCATTTTTGGAATTCAATCCGAAAAAAATACCCACTTTAACGATCTTACTCTTCTAATAAATACCCACTTTAACGATCTTATTCTAATAATAAATACCCACTTTAACGATCTTACTCTAACAATAGACATGATATCAGAAGCGCGTGACTATATGCCTTTTCCGTTATACAGTGGGAACCATGGCCCAGTAAATTGCATGGTTAAAATATATTGTCATCAGGTCCCTATTGTGACGTAGCTCAAATGGCTGTGACGTTGGCACAGATCGGCAGAAAGCGGGAACTGGAAGCCTGATCGGGAGTAGCAACAAAGGGGGGGGTAAGGCAACTCCCACCCACAAAACCCCCTCTAATGGGAATTACTTGTCTCGGTTAGGAATTTGTTGTTATACAAAGAAGTTAAACAGGTACAGATGCCATCATTTTGTTGTAATTTTCCACCCTATTGGTGAAGGATATTTATGCCTGATCGATGCTAACTAACTCTTATTTTATGTTGTAGGGGAATATTCAGCGACGCTGTGATGGGTGCGGAGATACTACTCATCCGTTAAAGAGTGCTGAGGTCCTACCCATCCGTTAAAGGGTGCTGAGGTCCTACTCATCCGTTAAAGAGTGCTGAGGTCCTACCCATCCGTTAAAGGGTGCTGAGACCCTACCCATCCGTTAAAGGGTGCTGAGATCCTACCCATCCGTTAAAGGGTGCTGAGATCCTACCCATCCGTTAAAGGGTGCTGAGATCCTATCCCTCCGTTAAAGAGTGCTGAGATCCTACCCATCCGTTAAAGGGTGCTGAGACCCTACCCATCCGTTAAAGGGTGCTGAGATCCTACCCATCCGTTAAAGGGTGCTAGGATCCTACCCATCCGTTAAAAGGTGCTGAGATCCTACCCATCCGTTAAAGGGTGCTAGGATCCTACCCATCCGTTAAAGGGTGCTGAGATCCTACCCATCCGTTAAAGGGTGCTGAGAC